>JAEBDU010000064.1:1300744-1368035 GCA_016802625.1 Heliconius numata | reverse complement strand
TCAGACATTTTAATCCAAACAAATATAAATAAAATAAAGAAAAATAATAAATAATAGAGTAACCACAATACTAAAATAGTATATGTAAATATAAATACGAATATGGTATGTTAATATAATAAGAAGTACATAATAAATATAATATAGTAAATAAAATAACAATAAACACACAAAAATATACAATTAGCTCAATAAAATTTGTAAATAACTTAAAAACTATCTAAATGTTATTATTTTGAAGGTTTTTTTTCTTTCTATTCTTTATCCCACCTACCAGTTGCCAAAATTATATTTAAAAAATTGCCATATAAAAACAAACAATAACATATAACATACAAATTACTGTCAAATACATATTTGTACAACAACATTTTAAAAAATCATAATAAATAAGCAATGTTTTTAATAAAAAAGATTAAAAATTGTATATAAAAATGAATGAATGAATATGAAAAATAAGAAAATAATTGTTAAATATAAGAAATAAATGTATTGACCTGATGTGTCTTTTTTTTACCCTTAAAATTGTACTATCATCACTTATTAACACAGTATGGTCAATGAGTCAAGGCCACCTTGAAAAATATATACTATTTACTAATAGGTTTCTTATTGGCTTGCCCAGAATGCCCTTGTTGTAGAAAATGTCCAAAAACAAATCTGAACTTAACACCCACATTACATTACATTATATTCAGCCTGTTATCCCTGACCTTTATATTAAGTTTGTCAGCAATATAGTCATCGTACATCTTTAAGCTCAGTGTGCTTGTTGGCAAAGGTCTCCTCTAACATTTTCCAATGTTTTCTGTTCCTAGCAGCCCTTCTCAATGGGGACCTGCTATTAATTTTATCTCATCTTCCCATCTTCTGTGCTGCCTTCCCCTTCTCCTTTTACTGTCTCTTGAATACCGATCCATTAAAATTTTGCTCCATTTTTCATGTTTACTTCTCATTATATGCCCCGTCCATGAGCTGAGCATATCTCTGTGGCGATTTGTGAGGGACCTGGTTTCGAATCAACACACACATAACTTAGTTATATCAAGCTCTTAAAGAATTCATATAGCAGTAGCTATAATTTTTAAAAAAATAAAACTTAATAATAGCAAATAGATATACAGTGTAAAATTTAAAAACATATATAAAGACAGTCAGTAGCTCCTTACAAAACCTCAAATTATAAAAGAAAAATTCACAAGATCTGGTTTGTGTTAAGTTTATACTCAACTTCCATTTTATAAATGATACTTAATTGTAATATAATACACTCAATTTTGAGCCATTGCCTTGAGTGTAGTACATTGCCAAATATAATGACGGAGGCCAGTACTGTAAAGAAATTTCTAGTTGTCGTCACTACAGAGCATGGGAGAGGACTAAATTGAGCCATAATATATCAACAAATATATCACAATATTACATATAATAAGGTGGTTTTCGCGCAGTGGCACTATTTTAATTTACATATAAGCTATAACTTTTAAATAGCAAGAAATCTAAGGTATCTTTCAGTTTCCCGCTTTATTCCAATTTGAGACACTGTATGGTCAGTGGCAGAACTCAGCACCACAGTTTGTCTTTTCAGAGTGGGGAAAAGCTATTAATTATTTCCCTGATTGGGGATTGAATCTATAACCACTGATTTACTGTCAGGTTAAATTTGTTCATATTTCAAAAAGATTTAATTTCAGTTTAAAAATATATAAAAAAACAAAAGGAAATATGGTATTCACCTGTACTGCGCCAGTCAAACTATCCATTGTCAAAGATAGGATAAGTAAAAGTTCCTCAATTCCCATACCGGAGGAACTATCAACTGCTTTCTTCGCTTGATCTTTATACATAAACAGAACTATCCCAACTATTATGAGGAATACAAACAAATATTTCCTCAGGGGGTACGATTTTCTCCCGATAAGAACACCAAGAACCATAACAGGTATAGGTTTTGCTGCTTTGCCTTCTACCTGGAAATAAAGATAAGTTATTTAGTGTTTATATATAATCATTTAAAACTTGTTTAAATGGTTATTTAAACCATTTAAAACTTGTTTAAATGGTTATTTAAACCATTTAAACAATTAAAGGCTTAGCAGGATAGGCAGAAGGATCTTGTTATTAAAACACTCTGTCCCCCACTCATGCTGAAATTCTGTGACTTTATATCGAACCCACAACCATTGTATTTACAGGGAAATATTAATTATGCATTGCACCAAAATATTTAGCTCCTAAAAAGGTGCATTTATAGAATTTCCTTTCTTTTCCAAAATATTGATGTAAATATTTAATACAATTTAGAGGTGATGCAGTCTATGAGATATAACTAGACTATGATAATGATATAAAAAGAAAAATCTTACTTATTAAAAAACTGAAATAACACTGTTTAAAATAATTTCTCATTATAGGTTAAAATATTTTAAGGTTAAAACGTGTCGTGTCTTTTTCATGTTTTAAAGAGACCTGAAAGTATTGGATTACTTTTATATTTAAACGTGCTTATTTCTTGTTATTCTGAACATTTTATCAATTTTGATAATTTAGTTTAAACCAGGGCTCGAAATAACGTTAAAAAGTTGGTATCGTTACGCCGGGTATCGACTATTGATAAATATAATATATATTTACCGTTAAGCATAGGTAACTTGAAATCCACGGTATCATCAGGTATCGTTAAAATGGTATCGTTATAAGCTAGTTTTGTTATCGTTGTGTTAAGACACTGCGTTCCCCACTTTCTGGCGAATGCTGGAGGGAGAGGCTACGTCGATCGGCGGCTTGTACACAACGGCAACGTCGCATAAAGATAACAAAATAAAAGGATGATTTATACCGATACTTTCGAAGTAACGCTAAATTTAACGTTAAGATTTAACGCAAAATTAACCTTACTATAACGTTATTATTCCGTTAAGTTACCAAGTATCGCTACCAAATTGTAACGATACTTAGGTATATTTATAAAATTAACATTAATTTAAATATGAATTGGTAACGTTAACAAGCCCTGGTGAGCACCACAGTCGTGCCACCACTAATCAGCACAAAACCACAGAACACATTTAATCATCTCACAATCTCTAATCATCAGCTAATCAGTCACCGTAAAACGGAGAATGCCATACCATAGATAATCTATATCTATATTTATAATAAAATAGTAACGCATTGGTATCTGTACATGGAAGATATATAGCGTGTTTTTGTTATCACCACTTTAAATTAAATCACAATTTGAACTACTCTATAAAAGCCTAATACAACTAAAACAAAAGCAATGTTGCCAGAAATAAAAAAAGATTGTAATTGTACTATTTTAAAAATACATCAAAAGTTTTTATGGTTAAATCTTTATGCAATATTGTAGCTATATGCTAACTACATTCCGAATGTATGAATTTTTAAAGTAAGAAGTTCGATGTATTTTTAAAATAATATAATTAAGATCTATCTAATTATCATAAAAAAGAAAGAAATCTGTTGAAAGAATGGAGAAGTAAATTAAGCTTAACTGGCACGCCTAAGACCCATAAAATAAGCAACAAAACGTTCCCGCGCTTTATCGTTTATTTGATTGTTGACAACTGTCATGAAATATAGAAAACTGTATTTTACTCAAAATTAAGTAGAGTAAATGTGTGCTGTGCTTTTATTAAGTTTTTGTTCACTATTTACTAATTTATTTTTGCTCAAAATGTTATCATAAGAGTGAAAAAACAACTGAAATAACATTTTTAAGGTACTTTAAACATACATAATATTTGGAGAGTGGAATTAAAAACGATGGCCATGCCTTCAACAAATGATGTCCACGAAAACCTATCGGTTAAAAGTCATCAGTTAAAGATTAATGACATGTTCCGAACTAAGCGCAACAGAAGTCCTGAAGTTCAATTAATTGTTAATAATCCGGTAAGGTTTAATATTTAATATTATATTTTGTTTGTAAGGAAATGTTCACAATTTTAAAAATTTTATATTTTAGAAAAGGAAGAAGATTGATGAAAAAGAAAACATTGAATGTTCTGAGAGCATATTAAAAGAAGCAGACAAAAAACATGATGTAAACTTTTTTAATGCTCTATGTAAAGATGAACCTCATAATAATAATCTTGTAAGAAATAATGACCTAAATGTAAATAGTGACAGTGAAAAATTAAATTATATAAATAATAATGAATTTGAAATCAGCAAAGATGATAAAGAGCAATTGAAAAATAATGTAGAGAAAAATTCGATAGCAGATTTGGAAAAATGTGACATATGCGGACAATTCTTAAATAATTCAGACATTTTATATTACCAAGGGCACCCTCAAAATGCCATAGAAGAATATGTAGCACTGACTGATGAAAAATTGGTACTTGCTTCTGGTAAGAATAATATTTATGTCTAACTAGTGACTTCACAGTTTTGGCCACTTCAACTACACAATTGGAGATGAGTGGATAAGTTGCATTTTTAGATTTTTGTTGTTCTATACATGAATGATAATGTTATGTGCATACAAACAATTTTAGAACAATCAAGTTTGTGGCTATTTTAGAACTTCACTTCTTGATGGAGGTGTTATGTACACAATATCAGTTTTTGAATTTTTGAACCTTTAAATTAGATTTTCTTGAAATTAGAATTTTGCAAAATTTTGCCTTCATCCACTCATGTCTCAATTATTTGTTTACAAATAAGAAAGAGACGAATTACATATTTTAATAACATTATCATTTTAAACTATCAACCAATTATTATGTAGCAATTTTATTAGGTAAAATTATTGACATAACTTTGTAAATAAGACTAGTTGTGGGTTGGATTCCATCTCCAGGAAATGAAATGTTTATTTAAATTTTCATTCACTCGCTCTGGTGTTGAGGACAAAGTGTGGTGCTGAATTCTGCACTGCAATACCTTCAGAATTTTTAGGTAAGTGGGGAACAAAGTAAGTCTTTATTAGGTCCCCCCTGCCTACCCTGCTGAGTGAGGGACTGTGTGAGGCTGATTTTAATTTACTAAGAAGACAAAATATGGGTTTGAGACTGCTACTCAACACTAAATTTCTTGAAAATGGAGCAGTGCTTTGAGAATGGAGTGTAGGCAAAGGAGAATCTAATGTTAATTAAATTCCCTTGCCGTTGAGTAGAGTTTTGTTGAGACACAATTTATTTTTGTTTTATATTAACAATATTAACTGAATAATTTGATAATATCTCATCGGTTTTGATCGGTTGTTCAGGTGAAGAGGGTGACATTATGGAGAGACCACAAACAAATATAACAGGGTTTTCTATATTTGATGAACAAGGTCACTTATGTCCCATTGATGGTGGACTTGTAGAGAGTGATGTCAGGATATACATGTCAGGTTACCTAAAATCCATATGTACTGAGTCTCCTGATATTGACGAGGATTCTATACCCGTAAAAGATGTTGGTCCCATTATAGAGTGGTAAGTTTTTTTTGTGTTGTTATAATTTACTTGCTAGTAACTATTTTGTTTAGAATAAGATTTTGTTATGATATATGTAATAATCAAGTTTTAAATCGGTAGAGGTATAGGTGTTAAACAAGGCATTTCATCTTTGTTGTTCAATTTGTATCGAGATAGTTGTCCCCAAGTAGTGAAACAAAGTGATATAGGAGTGGAAGTGGGAAATTTAATGTTATTTTCCTAATGTACACTTGCAGTGTACATGATGCAGTGCTCATTGTCCTGTTATTAGAGTGAGAAAATGAAAATATTTAATAATTAAGTTTTTTCTACAACAAATAATCATATCTTAAAATGTTATTATATTAAGGATTTAACCCCTAATTGGATATTTTCTATATTACTTATTGTTATAAATAGTATATTCTAGTAGGACATTACAAATTTTGTTTTTATAAGGTTCTACATAAAAAATTATCTGCTCATTTAAAGGTTAAACTACTGTATTTTGTAAATAAACATCTTTATAATAATACCATAATATTTTTAAGGTTTATACATGGCTTTGATGGAGGGACAAGAAACTGTATTACATTGTCTACAGAATTTGGAGAATATAATCTACTTAAACCGAGCACAGAATATACACCTCTTTTGAATAATTTGTATGAAAAAATATGGCTCAGCAAAGTAGTAGTAGAATATTTAGAAGAGTATCACTATCTTCAACCTTCTTATGAAGATCTACTTGAAGTAGTGAGAGAAAACTCTATACCAGACTTGGATAGTGCCCAAATGACAGAGGAAATGTTGCATAAACATGCTCAGTTTGTTTGTGACCAAGTCGTGAGCTTGGAGACTGATGAGGATTCTGAGCCTCTTATTACACTCCCATGCATGAGAGAACTTATTAAGTTGATGGGTATAAAATTCGGAAAACGGAAAGTCCACGCAAAAATAGATTACAAGAAAGTTAATAAAAAAGCGTGGACGAAAGCTACTACCACTCCACTAGTTAGGAAAACTTTTGAAAGTTTCTTTACAAATCAGCTGGACAAGACCAATCACGAATTGGTACTGAGAAGAAAGAGGTGCGGAGTGTGTGAAGCGTGTCAAATGCCAGACTGCGGGCAGTGCAACGCGTGCCGCGCCATGGCCAAGTTCGGTGGCCACGGCCGCACCAAGAAGGCGTGCGTGCGGCGCCTCTGCCCCAACATGGCCGTGCAGCAGGCCGACGACGACGACGACGACGCAGACGACGACGACTCGCCCGCGCACCGGACCGACCATATCGACGACGCCGTGCCCGTCAAGCTCACTGGCGCCCACAATAAAACTATTAAGTGGCTGGCCGAACCCCTCAAGGCGGACTCCTCTAAAGTATATTACGAGAGCGTCAAGATGGATGGCGCTGAACTGCGGATCGGAGATTACGTCATGGTGGAGACATCTCAACCCAACGTACCGGCAATGGTCGCCAGAGTTACCTACATGTGGAAGGAAATAATTAATCCTAAGGCTGGATATTTTCATGCAGAAGTTTTTATACGTTCATCAGACACAGTCTTAGGAGAGGTCGGAGACCCGCGGGAGGTTTATCTGGGTGATAGATGCTGTCACGGTGCTCCTTTGTCGTCGATATTGAGGAAAGCGCACGTAGAGAGAAAAGAACCACCCAAAGATTGGTTCCAGTTGGGTGGAAAAGAAGTTGTTGAAGAATTTTTTGAAGATGATGGTAAAACATACTTCTACCAAAAGTACTATGAAAGATTTA
This sequence comes from Heliconius numata, assembly GCA_016802625.1. NCBI lineage: Eukaryota > Metazoa > Arthropoda > Insecta > Lepidoptera > Nymphalidae > Heliconius > Heliconius numata. Next base: position 1,360,826 of record JAEBDU010000064.1, on the reverse strand, counting down.
CTGCTCGATTTGAGGATTTGCCGGCGGATCCAGAGTGCCCTAACCACTTAAGAAAACACAGGTTTTGTCCTTCATGTGAGCGGAAAACTAAACGGGATGCGAGAGATATTCCTAAAGTTTTTGATAAAATCTCAGAAAAGTCATCCTTTGTGGATGCCAATAGAACCGAGTGGACGACGGTTAGATGGAAAGATGATAACTATAAGAAGGGTGGTGGAGTATTTCTTAAACCAGGGACATTCAAACTTAAAAATAGTATAATGGATAAAGATAATAATGGAAAAATGAAACTAGAAAAGGTTGATGAAGACATGTATCCAGAATATTATAGAAAGAGTGACAATTATTTACGAGGCTCTAATATAGACACAGGCGAGCCTTTCTGTGTAGGGCACATTGCAGCAGTCACCGCGGCCGGAGCCGGCCCTCTCGTCGCACCTCAAGATATATACTTAAAAGTTAATATTTTATATAGGCCAGAAAATACTACAAGTAGGTTTCCTCAAAATGAGGATCTCAATGTTGTCTATTGGAGCGAGGAATTGAAGGAAGTTTCATTTTCTAGCGTCGTAGGCCCATGTCACTTAGTCTACATAGATAACATTCCTCAGCAAGACTATCTATACGATTGGCTCGAAAGAGATCCGAATAGAATATATTTCCGTTCGGCGTTTAATAAATCTTCCGGAGAGTTCGAGGACGTTCCTCAGCACGCCAAAGGCGTAGGCCGCATGGAAAAGGGAAAGGGTAAAGGCAAAGGAAAATCGAGCAAAGCAGTAGAGCCGGTCACCAAAATAGAAGAAACAAAAGTGAGACCTCTGCGAACATTAGATGTGTTCGCCGGCTGCGGCGGGCTGTCTGAGGGCCTGCACCAATCCGGGGCGGCCGAGTGCCGCTGGGCCGTCGAGCACGTGGAGGCGGCCGCGCACGCTTACGAGCTCAACAATCGCGCCTGCATCGTTTTCCGCGACGACTGCAACGAGCTGCTGCGCCACGCGCTGGCCGGCGCCACGCACTCGCCCGCCGGCCTGCGCCTGCCTATGCGCGGCGAGGTCGAGCTGCTATGCGGTGGCCCGCCCTGCCAGGGCTTCTCCGGCATGAACCGCTTCAACTCCAGAGAATACTCCAACTTCAAGAATTCCCTCGTCGCCTCCTACCTCTCCTACTGTGACTTCTACCGCCCCAAGTACTTCATCCTCGAGAACGTGAGGAACTTTGTCGCTTTCAAGAAAGGTATGGTGCTTAAGCTGACACTGCGGGCGCTGCTGGACATGGGCTACCAGTGTACGTTCGGCGTGCTGCAGGCGGGCAGCTACGGCGTACCGCAGACGCGGCGGCGCCTTGTGGTGCTGGCGGCGGCGCCGGGCCGGCGCCTGCCTGCCTACCCTCGCCCCACGCACGTGTTCAGTCGCCGCGCCTGCGCGCTCGCCGCCACCGTGGACGGTAAGCGCTTTGCCACCGATGCGCAATGGGAGGAGGCGCAGTCGGCGCCGCGCCGCACGTGCTGCGTGCGGGACGCCATGGGCGACCTGCCGCCCGTGCCGGGCCTGGAGTACGGTAGCGCGCCCGCCACGCACTTCCAGCGCCTGGTGCGCGGGCGCGAGGGAGGCGACGCGGGTGCTCGTCTGCGTGACCACGTGTGCAAGAGCATGGCGCCGCTCATCCAGGCGCGCATCGAGCGCGTCCCGGCTGCGCCTGGTGCCGACTGGCGCGACCTGCCCAATGTGGCCGTGATGCTCTCCGACCGCACCCACTGCAAGGTACGCTCACCGGGTTGATTCTATTATTTACATTTATTTGTTTACTTATCACCTAACAGGCGATAGTAGCCAGACCTCTGTTATTTTACGAAGCCAGAAAATTTATATGCGCATAAACAAAAAAGTTAAACGATATAATGTAAAACTGTATACACACCAGGTCCTTCAATATCGCTACGAGGACAAGAAGAACGGGCGGTCGGGCACAGGCGCGCCGCGAGGCGTGTGCGCGTGCGCGGCGGGGCGCGCGTGCTCTCCGCACGACAAACAGGAGAACACGCTTATCCCGTGGTGTCTGCCGCACACCGCCAACCGACACAACAACTGGGCCGGCCTGTACGGTACGTGGACACATTACATCTTAATTGTTTTAGAACAAGACATGCCCCATTATATTCAGGCACTATCGACACGAAAGAATTCGAGACGATCTTAAGTGGCGGAACTCATCGCCACACTACTTACCGGAACGGGAAAAAGAAAATTCCTTCAGAGTACACATTTTTACATTTACAACAATCGTTTCCACGACACCACAAGCTGTCATTTAGTCCTATTGCCGGCAGGTCGCATCTCGTGGGACGGGTACTTCAGCACGACGGTGACGGACCCCGAGCCGATGGGCAAGCAAGGCCGCGTGCTGCACCCCGAGCAAGCGCGCGTGGTGTCAGTGCGAGAGTGCGCGCGCTCGCAGGGCTTCCGCGACTCCTACCTGTTCGCGGGCACCGTGCTCGACAAGCACCGACAGGTTGGTACTCTATGTCTCGTATACCGTTAATCTAGAGGAATTATGTTTTGATCCTTGCCTTCTTACCAGAACGAAGAAATGGTAATTTTTAATATTTTATTGTGTGTGAATCGAACCCACACTATAGCATTTTCGCACCGTTGTCCCATTGGGCATGTGTGTAATAATACTAATTATAATTATATTATTTACTACCATTATAGGAAAATGTAATAGCAACAAACACTAAAATAAATAACATGAAATTTCTTTATATTTCATTAAAAATAAAAATTATGTAATCGATTTTCAAAGCACAGCACACACATATACTGAAATACCAATTTTCTTACTTAACACTAAAATATTGTTTTTCATCACTTTTTTACATAATAATAATATGTAACTAAAATATGTTTTTTTTATAGATTGGAAACGCCGTACCTCCACCACTCGGGGCAGCTTTAGGAAGAGAAATTAAAAAAGCTTTAAGTGCATCATAACATTTAATAATAAATTATTATTGATTATTACATATTAATTATTGACAATATTAGTTTGTTTTATTTTAGCCTTTACTTTATCTACCTGGTAATTTAAGATAAACATTATCTTATTTAATCGTATTTAGCATCTTATTTTTGATTTGGTATATTTAGTATTTACATTTATACCTTATTACAAATTATTCTTTAACTACAAAAATTAAATCTCATATAAAAAATGACATTCAAAAACATGTAATAGTTTGTTTGTTGAAATTAAAGCAGAATAAAACAACACGAGATTGAAAAATTGTTTATTTATAATATTTTTAGTTTTTCTTTTAAGAAAAACTAAAAATATAATTTAAAAGATTGAAAAATTGTTTATTTATTATATTTTTAGTTTTTCTTTTAAGATTTTTAACAAAACGTTTAACTCAGTTAGTCAGTCTTTTCTTTTCTTTTCATTTTTCTTTGGTATTTCTTGTCTTTTTTCTTTTGCAATAATTTTTCGAAAAATGTCAAATCTTTATCATTTCAAAAAGTAGGTTAAAATGTTCATATGACTAAAAATATATCGTAGCAAAATTAATAAATAAAGTAAATATACTTTTCTGTTTCTTTTAATAATCTCTATATCTACAGACCAGGTAGCAGGTTCGATCCGGCTCGAGAAAAGTTTATTTCTATTTACCTGTATGGTAAGGCTAACCACAGCTTTAGGTTCCGCCACACAACATGCAATTTCAAAAAATCTGATTCATTTGAATAATGGATATGTATATATATATTGTTAGAAATGATGACCATATATATGAGAGGTTATATAAGGACGACTCTAATTACTGGCTGGCACTTCTATGGGCTGTCAACGGCGACCGAGAGAAGAGCATCGCTAACGTCACTCTGCTTCATTAATGTTGGGGAATTGGATATTGTTATTAAACTGCTAGATAATTCCCTTTAGTTTAATAATTGTTTGAATATCCCGCCAATCGATTTCGATGATACTTTTTTTATTGAAAATACACAAGGCTAGTTTGATGAAAGTTTGTTTAGGTTAGAAGAAGTCGTTTATTTATTAAGAATATGATTATATTATTTTATGTTCAACGTAGTAGGCATGGGCGTTATCGTTTTTTTTCGATAACGGTTATGTAACCGATATATGGTTTTCATAACGATATCAAAAACGGTTTTCAGATATCGATATTGATAATACAGTTTACAAACATTAAATCATTTTTAACGATATCAAATGAAGGCAAATTGACATTAAACGCTGGTTGCGTTTTTTAAAAGTATTATGAATATAAAGTAAATCACCAAGTATACAGAGAGATGAGAGACTTTACGCGACATTTTTAAGAAAAAAATTATGTCTATATACACTAATATATTTAAGCTATACACTAACACTAATTAACTTTAAACTATATAGAAATTCTTGTTAAAAAAAAGTATATACACACACTGAAATGCACAATTTTTAAGGAAACCTCGTCCGCAATACGTATCGCAAAGGACTAAATACAATACTGAACTATGTCTAAAATATTAAAAATTTTAAAATAAATTTCAAATAAGCATTTGTCACTTAAAAACAAACGTTTAGAATTTAAAAGTCGAATCCACTCAAGTGTGAAAATAATATGAATATTTTAACCAAATTTCAACCTTATTCCCATTACATAGAAGTTCTTTTTTGTAACGTAAAGTAATAATATCTTATAGATGCAAGTTATCGGATATTCGCTTCATTTCTTTTACACTCGTGAGAAACATATAGTTAGAAAGAGAGGTAGTTACTTAGTTCGTGTTATGCGAAGTTTTCGTATTTACGTTTTCGTTGCGATAGTTGCTGTGTGTGATGTTAAGTTTTAATACGCATTTGATAGTTTTGATAAGTTTCTATGATAACGGTTTTTTAGAAACAGATATCGATATGGTATGGTTTCGGCATCGTATCGGTTACAAGTTACGTTTTGTTATATCGAACTCATCCCTACAACGTAGTCTTATTCTGGTTTTCTATGAACGTAGACGTAGTTCAAGACTTTTAAGTGTATGTTAATATTCTAATGAATGAACATAATTCTTCATTATATTAAAATTGAATGTACTAAATAGCTTTTACAAAAGAGAAAACAAAAAAGAGATGCTGATAATATGTACCTACTTATGCATTACAGATAATACATGCATATCAGCATGTAGGAGCCATAAGAGCACGAATATAGAGTGAGAAAAATCCAAAAATCTAAGCGTATGCAATTCATACAATTATAAAAGATTATAAAAAGTATTTTTTTTCAGCTTCACGGTGTATCCCGTACACAGCAAGGTAGGTAGAGGGAACCTAGTCTTAGAGACTCCGTTCCCCACTTTCCACCGAATTCTGGAGGTATTGCGTGTTGAGTGGCAGAATTCAACGCCGCACTTTGCCTCGACACCAGAGCGAAGAAATGGAAATATAAACGTAAACAAATATTTCACTTCCTCGAGTAGGGAACGAACCCACAACCGTCGCGTTGCAGTCACACCCTTGTGCCGCTGTGCTACGACAGCCTCAAAACTTATTTTTTAGTCAATATTTAAATGTAATAGACACTGAGATCGCATTTAATTTTTAAAATTATGGAATTACATAAAAATTAGGTACAAATTTACCTAGCAGACATATATAATATGTCGCAAGAACTCTTATAAAAAATATTCTAACATATCAAGTATATATAATACTAGCGGCCCGCCCGCGGCTTCGCCTGCGTGAACTACGTTATTATTAATTTCTGTCTCCATGAGTACCTACGTCCTATAAGTGACGTCCATGCAAAATTTGAAATTCCTAGCACATATAGTTTCTGAGATTTCGTGATGAGTCGATTTTATATATATAGATAAAAAAATACGTATAAAATAAAATACATCTCTTTAGTAGGTACTACTATATTAAAAATATTTCTGAATTCACAACAAACACGACGTACGAACGAAAAAAAAATCTATCCAAAGCTGTTATGGTTATCACTATCAAAATATTATATCGAGAATAATAAGATAGGAAGCGGAGACTTATCTCGAAAATACCATAGGCATTGTGGCTGGTCTTTTGTTGGTAAGAATGTCAGCGCATCGAAGGGGTGATGATCCCGCGCAGGCTGCGGCCCCGCCCCTGGGCGTGGCTCCGGACCACCCCTCCCCGTCGTCTCCGACCACCGGACGAGGCTTCGCTATTATCCTAGCTTCCTGTCCGCGAACGCTCGCTTGTTCCACGGATATATCGATTTGTTTATTTTTTTTGCCGCGCGAGCGAGTTGGGTCTACCGTGTGACGTGAGGTACCGCCGGTCGGCGACGAAGACATGGACGGGGTCCCGATCGTGAGATGCAACTAATTCAAGGTGAGCTACCGACTAGCAAAGGAACTAATTATATAGGTATGACTCCCTATTGCCTCCCTGATCATCATAGTATCATCAGACCAAGAAATATATTTTCTAGGCCGGGCCTTGCCTGTGAGTGTCATCCACAAGATTTCTTTTACATTACAAATACAAATATTAATCAATCGATATGATATCTGCCTTATGTAAGGATCAATCCGTTTTATGAAGGTCCGTCGGTTAATTTCAAATCTTAATGTACGAGTACATAGGTATATTTAATCTTCTTCTTAGGAGACTAAGTAGAATTGGTAGCAGTAAAGGTATTTAAATATAATTATTTAATAAATAAACGTTATTTAGGTATTTTATAATTATAATTTACATAAATAGAAAAGTAATAAACTTCTGTGCACTAATTACATCGTAGAAAAGCTTATATATAAGCTGATAGCTGATTATTTTGTCAATTTAGATTATTTCCAATAATTTATAATTTCCCGATTTTTTTTGAGTATTCGCTAAAAATATCCTAGATTTACTAATTTTCTAGATGTCAACATTCAAATATACCAAGTCCAAGTTGTAATCCAGTTCGATAGTTTACTTATACCTTTAGATATGATAATGACATCTCTATCAATTCCGGTAATAAATGGATAATTGTAATAATTGTATAGATATTAATATTTTCTATGATACGAACAGGACACAGGTTTACTTAGACTTTTTCCGTAAGCAGATATATTCTTTAAAGTAAAAATATAGATACATCAAACGTCTATCATAATATCTACACTGGTTTACCAGAAAGCCATATAATTTTGTTCTACGCTATAAATATACATATAATGTGTAATTACCTACCGGACATTCCAGTTCCCATTTTCTGCCGAATTCTGGAGGCACTGTGTGTTAAGTGGCTGAACCCAACGCCGCATTTTGCCTTGGTATCAGAGCGGGGAGAAGAAAATAATAAATATCTGATTTTCTTGAGTGGAAATCCAATTCATAATCTGTCACGTTAACAGTCACATTCTTATGCCCCTGGCCCTGCCCCTTATACTTCTGGCTGAAGCCAGAAGTATAAAGCCTTTTTAACCGACTTCTGTAAGAAAAGGAGGTTATCAATTCGACTGTATTTTTTTTTTACATTAATAACGTGTTATTTACAAATAATTGCTTCAAGCTAAAGCTTTGTAAAAAATTAAATATTTTATAAAAATATTAATTTCTAACTTATATAAGAGACAGTTAACAGAAATATTTAACTTAACCATAATTAAAAATAAAAAAATCAGCTCCACGCTGCACCGCACACAGCAGCGTACGCAGAGAAAACATAGTGTTAAAACACTCCGTTTCCCAATTACCGTCGAATTTTTCGAGTTTCGTGTTTAACAACATACCCTATTATAGTACAACAGCTATAACAACATTATATGATCCATATTACATAATTATGTAAGACAGTCGACAAGAGCGATAATTAATTCATGTTTGGATTTATGTGAATATTATTCAACAACAATTCAGCGCTGACTTGAGGTACGGTTGGATTTATGCCTCTATGTTAATATAACTTGATGCCACTACGATACGTACGTACTATAGTATAGTATGTGTATGAGAACTCGAAGCCGAAGCCTATGGTTCTTATAACAAGGGCATAGGAACTGAATTTGATTAACTTGACCTCCCAATTACAATATACATTCACTAAACGGGACACCGTTATCTCTTGGACGGTAGTGCACTACATATTTTATGATGTTTTAATTCATTTCTTTATTCGGAAGCAGAGTTGTTGTTTGTATTATTTAGATTAAATTTGAACTAAGATTAAATATGAATAAGGTTGCGCGGCGTTGAGTTCCGCCATTCAACACGCAAAGGCTTCAGAATTCGGCGGAAAGTGGGGAACAGTGTCTTAACACTATGTTCCCTCTGCTTCGCTGTGTGCGGGATACAGCGTGAAGCTAATTTATTTTAGTTTTATTTATAAGATTGGGTTCGATAACACTATTGTCTATTGCCATATGAGGCTTGTTAATTTGAATTTAAAAACTAAAACTTTTCTTAAGTCCTTTGACTCTGTCAAGACCGATACGGCCAATTGCATTGACACATATCACACCTATACAAAACTTACAGTAAATATGACAAAATAAGATTTTCGATTGAATATTTTCAATAAATGAATTCTACTTTTCAACTAGGCACTGTTTATGTTATTTATAGTTGGAAAAATTATATTTTTCCTATATAGTTATAAATTTTCACATTTTGGATATTTTCCCTTATTTATACTGCTGTCTTATTTATACTTGCCAAATTTCTTGATTGTAGTTCTACGGGTATTTGAAGTATCTACCTTATAAGTTTTTATTACGGCGCATGATATTTGACTTCTACTAAACTTCTAGCTTGATTTATTTTCTCTGCTTCAACCGGACCGTGGACCAAAATATTTGATATTCATTTCAGATCTACACAATCTCCAGGTAAATGCAAAGTAATCCTATAAGGGTACCGTTCTTACCTTTTGTGGTACGGAACCCTAAAAACGTACAGTCGAATTGATAAGCTCCTCCTTTTTGAAGTCTTTTAATTAATTTAAAACTATGCATAGTCTGCACTAATGTCACTAATGTTATATTAGTGAAACACTTATTATTATAATATTTGTTAATGAACTATATTCGTGTGTGCCGTAAAAATGTACCTAAGTACCAGTTGGATAGCACATAAATCTTTGATGAAACTCATATCGCCAGGAATTACTAGAGATTAAATTTTTTGTAAATTTAATGATGTCTATTAGAACCTCTCAACTACATTAGTATTTATTGTATTTTTTTAAAATTATCTATAACTTACATAATTATAGCTCTTCAGTATAAATTTTATAGTTTAAAAATATTAATATAATAAATAAATAAGTATTAATCTATAAATAATTGATTAAAAAAGCCCCGCTGAGTTTTTTTGCGGTTCCTCTCTGGGCTGATGCACCAACTTTAATGAATAGGTGAAAAAATATTTGACAGACAGAATATTTGACAAATATTTGTAGGCATATATTTATCGATGATCAGATATATATGGAGTTCTAATAAAGATATTAAAGATCAATATAATAAGTCTTACTTTTTTGACAATTAAGAATCTAAGGCTACGAACCTCTAATATGGATTTCTATGTAATCAAGTAACTATAAATAGTATACTAATTTACCTAACAAGTATTTTTAGATAATACATTTAGTTAAAAAGTCTTTTGAGTCACACTGAATGCCAATTTTCAATAATTTCTATTTTTAATTTAAGGATGCTGCCAAAAAACTAAAATAGTTTATGGCTATATTTATTTTTTATTTGGTTCAAAATCCACCAATACCAGTTTGAGATCTTTAATTTTTAAATGTCAGGGGAAAATGCTTATAGCACTTAAGAATTGTTATTCAGGCTATTCAGGTTCTACATCAGGTATTTTTAATTTTTTTTTTATAACTTATTGTACAGACATAGTTCTATATTGTTTAGTTATAAATACAAATATAAATTCAATTTAAACTTACGATTTTTTATCTTATATTTCTGTAGGAAAAGTTTCCTAATGCACATTTTTGGAACAATGCACCACAAAACACGACAAACGTCCAATAAAATATTTAAACAGCTATATACGAAATGTAATAAGAGTTGATGAATGCATTAGTTGTGAGCCGGGTGCCAAATGGACGAATCTGTGGTGGTTCATACTGCGTTATGATATATTTTGTTGGTGTACCCATGGTTTTATGCAATTTTAATATTTCTTGAATGATTAATATTTTTTCTGGAGTTCAGTTTATCTCAATATCAAATTTTATCACAATCGGCTCAGCGGTTTGGTAGTGATTACGTCCCAGACACACAGATAAACAGATTTACTTTCGAATTAAATCTTAAGTTAAAGTTAATTAGTATTGAAACCTTGAAGCATTCTATGTAAATTGTTTTATATTAGCTAATATTTTTAATTCCATCTCTTCACAATGAGAGCCTAATGCCGACACACAACAACGTTTTTAAACGATATAACTAATATTCATCTTCCCTTTGAACAAAACTAAAAAAATTAAACAATTAAATATTTGATAACAGTGACAAAAATAAATTAATGTTTTTGTTTCATAGATTTTTTAAAAATGGTTAGGTATTTTTAAACTTACAGAGCAGTAGGCAGAATCAATGAAGTGTACTTTCAGAAGTTCCAACCCCAAGTCCAGTGGATTTCTCGCCCCATTGCCCGGGTGATATGTGACCATGTGACGATCTTCTATTTTTACTTTACTTTCTTGTATAAAATAAACTTATTCTATTTCGGTAAATTATTCAAGTTTATTTTAAAATACATTTAGTTTTCAATAATATATAAACCAGCTTTATACTGTATCCCGCACATAGGAATGTAGGCTGAGGGAACCTAGTGTTAAGACACTCCGTTCCCCATTCATTAATATATGTTAATAATAAACATAAAGGATAACTAGCGCATAGTAGTTAACTTTGTTATCCTAAAAAGTCTGTTTTCTGATAGAGGAAAAAAAATAATGGATTAAGGCCGTCGTTGCGCAGGGTTACACGACCATGACTGTAACGCGACGGTTGTGGGTTCGATTCCCATTCGAGGTAATAAATTATTATTTTCATTTCTTCGCTCTAGCAAGGCAAAAGCCCGTGAGTTTCGCCACTCAACACGCAATGCCTCGAAAAAAAATGGAGGAAAGTGGGTATTTAAACACTAGGTTCCGTCTGCTTATCCTGCTATATAAGGGACATAGCGTGAAGCTGAAATATATTGAGTTTAGATTATGAAGAGTTTAGTATAATTTATATATATATAAAATCCAAAGGTCACTCACTCACTCATCACGAAATCTCAGAAACTACATGTGCTAGGATACTCAAATTTTGCATAGGAGTTATTTATAGGGCGTAGGTGCTCGGGAATTTGCAATATTCGACTCCTAAGGGGTTGTTATTGGGGTATTGATAAAACGTCGTTACTACAAATGCTAGGAGTCTCAAATTATGCATGGACGTCACTTATAGGACGTAGGTACTCATCGAGACAGAAATTAATAATAACGTAGTTCACGCAGGCGAAGCCGCGGGCGGGCCGCTAGTACGAGATATTTCTAACTGGCAAAAGTACGAATATTGCTAACTAAATTGACTTAAACGGAATGCATTTATATCACCGCTCACGAGACGAGATCCACCACTCAATAGAGGTGCACTCCAGCTTATCAATTCTCACGTGCAAATACATGGACGTATCAGCCATTCATAGATAGATGTGTTGATACGAGTCAAGAGTAAGGTGAAGGACGGTAGACGGATGACGTTCTGTCGGATATAATAAGGTAATACAGACTTCCTGTGGCGAAGTGGCCGAGCGCCCACGCAGCCCGCTACGAAGTGGCTTAGTTACTTTGTTATACGAGTACGTATACGTATATAAATTAGAATAGAATAGAATAATAATATTTACATATATATTTGTCTTTCTTTTTAGATTTGTTTGTATGTGTCGTAATACCTATCGCTCTTTATGTTAGTTATGTAATAAAATTAAAATTTTCTAAAAAATATCTATTGGGATTTTGTAAAAAAATATAATTGGAGGGACAAAAAAGAACGGTCTAAAATAATAAAATTATTAACTAAGTAAATTATTGCTTATACGTTATAGTCAACGAAAATTAATCTAAAATACAGTAATTTTCTCGTCGTTTCGTATATCGTTATTATATATCATAAATCGTCAAGATTGTAAAAGAACTTAATCTTCGCAGCGGTTTCTTATCATATATTTTAACTAAATTTTCGAATCAACGGCGACATTATAGTAAATATTAGTTATTAGTTAGCGGATAAGCTCCAAGAGCGTCGCCTGAGATGGTTTTGCCACGTTACGCGCCGGCCTAAGAACTATGTCGGATGCACATGTCTTGCTATATCAGTTCCTGGAGTCGGTCGGTCGGTCGGTTGGATGTCGTGATGCAGGACATGAGAACCAATGGTCTAACCACCGACGCAAAAGACCGTGCAAAGTGGAGTAGGTTCAGTAGGAAGGCAGACCCTGGTAATAGCCGGGATATTTGCCAGGAAGAAGAAGAATATAGTAAATATTAGTTATCTATCTATATATATAAAATCGAAAGGTCACTCATCACGAAATCTCAGAAACTACATGTGCTAGGAATCTCAAATTTTGCATAGGAGTTACTTATAGGACGTAGGTGCTCACTAAGACGGGAATTTGCAATATTCGACTTCTAAGGGGTTGTTTTTGGGGTCGAAAGTTTGTATGAAACTTCGTTACTACAAATGCTAGGAGTCTCAAATTTTGCATGGATGTCACTTATAGGACGTAGGTAGTCGTGGAAACAGAAATTAATAATAACGTAGTTCACGTAGGCGAAGCTGCGGGCGGGCAGCTAGTTTAATATATGTATTTCATTATATTATTATAGTTTGGAAAGTTTGCGCAATGCTGTGGTCAAATCAAGTAGCAAATATAAATTGGTTATACGACACATTTCCCTTACGCCGGATGCAATCAATTTGAATGCTATGGCGTACAGCGCAAGCGCGTTACATACAGTCGACGGAAGGACATCACGACGATATCATCACTATTATAACAGACTAAAAAGAAATTATTATTCTAAAAACAATAATAACATTTATGAATTGTGAATTCTTAAAATTATATGTTAAAATAATTTCTATTTGCTTAGAAAACGTTTAATTATTATGAAGTGATATCAATCGGAAATACAATATGAACTTTAGTGTTTTCATCCAGGAAGCTAGTGACGTGAGGATGTTCTAGTTTATATCATGACACATTGATTGTTCTTACTCGGTGGACTTCCACGTACCTTGCTTATCACCAACGACAGCAACGGTTTATTTATAGCGCCAAGTGGTATCACTGAAATGTGATACCACCCGAAAAAAATCACCACGGATAAGAATAAGAAAGACGAAAAGCGACCTAAGCGAAAGAGGATATCCGATATGAGGTATGATTATCAGATAAACGAAAGGCAACTATAGAGCTAGAGTTAAGTTAAATTAGAATATACTTAGGTTTTCATAATATTTTTATGTGAATAAAATAACAGTAATACCTACTTAAAATCATAATGACATGTTTTTCAGTTTTATTTAGATTATTCATTTAAATAATGTTAATGTGGATGTTTAATATGATTTTATAAGCTGTACCTTCATATACACTATACTACAGTTACAGACAGACAGTTATGTTTAAAAATTAACCCATATATTCCATTCCATTCCATTACATTTTCATATTTTTATAACTTGAAGCTAATATCCTCGTCATTAAAACGAGATTAACAAAATTTTTTTTTGTGGAAATTGTTTTCTTAGGTCTTAAACTATTTAGTGAATTAATTGTTTTAAAGATATTCAGTTCAATAGTTTATTTTAAGTCAGTCTAAACCACTAATACATGTATTATATATGTATTGTATGTTTAATGACCAGCCATCCTTTTGAAGGACCGTAAGACTTAATAAGAAAATAATAGCATAAAAGGCAAATTGCACTAAATCGCTTTTCATTATGATACGAGTCCAGAGCAATTTAAATGAAAAAGCCATCTACATTAATAACATACTCTAAGTACATATGTTTATGAATATTTTTCGTAGTTACTTTTTAGCTTTACAATTACGTTACGGTGAAGGGAACCTGGGAACCTGGTGTTAAGATACTCCGTTCACCTTTAATACAATTCCGTTCCCTACATTCTGCCGAATTGCGGCAATGAGGCCTTAATAATTTAGCCTTAAATATTTTATGTTGAGTGACGGGATTCAGCATCGAGTTTTTGTCTTGTACTCTCGCTCCGGTAGAGCGATGAAATGGAAATATTAAATATTTAATACCTCAAGTGGGAACCGAACCCCCAATCGTTGCGTTTACTATTCCACGTTTATGGCCCTGCGCCTCAAAATCTAAGTCTAGTCTAGTCTAAATGTTGAATTAGTAATATATATATTTTAAGTGGATAGAGGATGTAGTAAAAGATATTCAAATATTCAAGGATTCCTACTCCTAAAATAATATTATTGTTATGAAATGTATAACCAAGGTACCATAATAAGAAACCAGGATATACTATAAAACCTGTATTTTCTGACAAAAGAATTTGATGTAGGTATTAGAAATTATAATTTTGACATCATTATTTTTTTTGCCGTGCGTTATTGTTTAATTCAAAGAAGTTTCATTGTTTCAATCGTCAGCCGTTGCTGCCTGGGCACTTTTCAAAGACGAAATCTGCTCATCTTCATCTTTATCATGGCCACTTAGATGTACCTTTTTGTGCAGTATACACATTCTTATTAAGATCTTCAATGGATGGAATTTCGTATGCAACCTAAACACCACGGGTTCTTCTTCTTCTCATAAACCAATATCAAACACCTACTCAAAACCTTCTTCTTTTTGAGAATTTTGAAGGTTTTATTCTTTACGCCGCTGTAATGCTTAGAATTGTATCATACCCAGTCAACGATAGCTTGCCAGTCTTCCATTTTTTTTAATAGAGATGTATTTCATAATATGCAAAGAGCTTAAGTAACGGCGAGTTACGCGGAATATCATATTAATCGTGATACATCCAGAATTCGGCGGAAAGTGGGCAGCGGAGTGTATTTGGCTCTCTCTGCTACATGAGAGAAATACATATGCGTGAAGTTGAAAAAAAAAAAAAATACGTAATATGTAGGTTATTGAAAAAAAAAATTACTTCAACTATAAATAATATAAATATAGATTATAAAGCTTTTTGGTTTGGGGCAGAGGTCAAGACGGAATTTAGTTTACAAGTACCCATGTTTCTAAGCAGAAAAAGATTAGTTATTTAATTCTTTAAACATACGAAATTAATTTCATTTAATCTGCTATAGTTAAAAGTATATTTCAATGATCAAAGCACTATTATTTATTAAGATTTAGATATGACTTTTTTACAACGATGTTTCTCCTAATTCCCTGATACGGCATACTATTTGCAGAAATTAACAAAAATGTTGTCATTAGGAGTAAACTAAACAATGAATAAATTCGTTGTTTTCTTTTGGAATCATTTGTATTTTAATATCATTAATGTAAAAATCACTTTAATTCTGATTTATTTTTTAGATAACAATTCATTTACGTTCTTATTTTCTAAGCTAAACTAATATCGCTACAAATTTGTTCGGTGTGTAAAAGAAAAACTACAAAATTGAGGTAAAAAAATTGACCGAAAACGAAACTACATGTAGTAAAAAATATTTAAGGGATATTACTGTTGATCTTTACAATTAAACATTTTATATTCTTTTCCGGAATCCCACCTGCAATAC
Organism: Heliconius numata; assembly: GCA_016802625.1. Lineage (NCBI taxonomy): Eukaryota > Metazoa > Arthropoda > Insecta > Lepidoptera > Nymphalidae > Heliconius > Heliconius numata. The sequence goes on along the minus strand of JAEBDU010000064.1, from coordinate 1,345,027 downwards.
ACCAATTAAAAACTTTTACCTTTTACTCCTGTATACAGGGTGGAAGAGGCAGCGATCCTTTTATTGAAACTGCATATAGGGTAAAATATTTCAAACCCAAAATTAAAAAAAATAATCAAGGTACTTCAACGGTTTGGATGTAGGATTTTTTTTTCATTTCACGATTTTTATCCATACCTGTATTTCGTGTCACGCACACATACGTATGCGACGTTGCCGCTTTGACAGGTAAGTGTGAGCGTGCCTATGTTATACTTTATAAATGGCGTTTTATTTTAAAACGATAATTTTATTATTTATTTTGTTTGAAAAAAAAACTTTTTCATTTTTGAGAATTATTTTTTTTCCGAATTATATTAGGCTTCTATAGAGTAGTTAAAACTGTGGTTTCATTTAAAGTGGCGCTGACAATTCCACCCTGTATATTAAAAGCAAAAGGGGATTTCTTGTCATTATACGATTCTAAGGAAACCAAACTAATATTCTGATTCTTTTTTTGCTATGTCATGTATAATACAACTTTAAGCCTGTACTAAAATACTATAACAAATATCTAAAGTAATTAGAGTTTTAATAATTTTCTGTGCAACTGAATATTTTTGTTAACCTATTATTTATTTAAAAACATTTTTAACCGATCCTTTAATATTGTTTTAGGGTCGATATTAGAGGGTTAAAGTGTGCCAACGCACTCCGTGCTGGAGTCAAAGCGGCAATGTACGAAAGTAGCTGCTCCTACGGTGGAGCCCTTGAACTTAAGAGAAGTGCTTTGAAAGAGGATCCTTGGCCTTCTACAGAATGGCCACCATACCGTTTGCACCAGTCCACCTTCGAGCAATTGAAACAAAGTGTAGAGAAGGCGAAAGCAGCTCTACAAGACCGATCAGGATTATTAGGTACTGCTACGGCGTTCGGTGATTTCTATGGGGGGCAACTAGGACAGGACAGTACCACTACTACACTGGGGTTTGGCAGGACTACGAGATCAGATGACTCCATGATTACCTCTATAGACAAAAACAAAGGTATAGGTACGTATATTTAAAGTTTTTTACCTATTTTATGTCTCTTAGCATAAGAAAGTCAAGCATTACCATACATTATCATATCTAGGTGTTTCAATAGATAAATTTATGCATAAATAAATAAAATTGGAGTGTCTGTCTGTAATTTAAAACTAGCTGTTCACTAAAAGATAGAGCCACATATAGCTGTTTTTTTTATGTACTGGATTCGCGTTTGTTGTGCGCACCTCCTATCTAGATAGGTATGAAACAACTAAACATTTTTCTACAACAATATTTGACAAGAAAATAGAAAAACAGCAAAAGATTTAAATGAAATCACATATTATTATCAAGTATATGACAGTAAGATAACCATACTAAAATAATCAATCAATTGTCTCTAAATACAATTAAATAATATTAAAAAAAATATACGTACGAGTATAATTCAAGCGGGCGAGGCCGCGCGAGTCAGTACCTAGAGTATATTAAAGAAATTGGAAACTTTAAAACTTTATCTCTAAAATATCTTGCTATAGATTTTGCAAATAATTATAGATTTAGAATAGAGAAAAAGATTTACAATTAACAGGCCACGCTCTAAATCGTTTCTTAAATTTTATTTGTTATAAAATTGACGTTTTTAGATATTATAATGGTGATAACAAAGGGTATGTGATTTCTTGATACGTATACTATATTTTTTTAATTCTAAATCGGTTCTAATGGAAAACTAAATATTTTTCTACAATCTACTTACAGACATTTTTATACCTATATTTAGCAGAACATACTCAAAGCGTTAAGCTAAAAACATATTACGATATTTCAATGTCTCCCACAGAAATAGGTGTCTCTATCATATACAGTATCGATTATAAACCAAAACACGGCATAAGTAACCTTCGAACGATGATATAGAGTTGTATTTGCAACGGGCGGTGGTTAAACTCTTTCAGATTAAGGCAACGGAGGCTGTAGGTATGCAAGGTGGGGACTTTCTTGCACAGATAACAATCGTAGAGGCGAGCGTGGGGGCGTGCGAGATTTACCCCCCGGTTGCCATGGCAACACTCCCGCCTACTCTTGCTACGGCCGGGATCATCGTAGCCTTATAAATAGTACTGGCGAAATAAAATTTTATTATCTCCATTGAGTTCATTATTTCGAAACTTACCCGGGGGGTGCGTTGTACCGTTTCCCGGGACTTAACGAGGGCGGTGCTTGTAAGAATTTTCAGATTTCCATCGTTGCACGGTGCGTTTTATAATGCATTGGAATTTAGTTGTAATGACGTTTTTTTTACAATAATGACGATTTTTAAATGATAATGGTTTAATTTGTCGACTTTAAAGATTACAAAAAAAGTTATTCCTATTGCCATTATAAAAATATTTTTGTATCAGAAATTTAAATTTTGTTACAAATACTAAGATGCTATGGTTTTTAGTATACATGCTAAACTAATATACCTATATATCGAAATATATTTTTATAATATTCTATATTAATTATTCTTTAGCACAGCCTCTAAATCTATATAAAAAAAACCATCTTCACCCTTCTAAATTAGAAATACGTAGGTATATAAAATGTACAGAAGGAAAATCTTTTATATTAATATGAGAAAGGTCGCTAGATCATAAAAGGTTGGTAAACAATACGAGCTCGTTGGGAGAAAACAATAACGCTGCTTAAATCTAGATGTAAAAATGAAAAGTTTTGCAAAGTACTTTTAAAAATATTTTTTGTTTTACACTCGCTTGTGTCTGTCTATATTTTAAGTGTAATGTTGAAATATTTTTTAAATACGCATTTTTAATGTTTTTTAGAAAACGTATAAAAAAATTGCTAATTGTCAATGCGTATAGCGGTTAAGACAATCCGTTCCCACTTTTCGCCGAATTTGCATGTTGAATGGTGAAATTTAATTTCGCGCTTAGCCTCGTCATCAGAGCGAAGATATGAAAATATTAAATATTTTATTACCTCGAGTAGAAATCGAACCAACAACCTGTCGGGTTCACAGTCGCTTATGCTTCTGCGCCACTCGCCTTTAACAAATAAATATGAAGATAATTTTACAAAGAAGCTAAATTCCACTTTAATAATTAATTTCATGTAGTGACATAAAGGTTATATCAAATACTTCATTGAATTATATATATACAAATCAATCAGCTTAACGCTGTATCACGCACACAGCAGGGTAGGCAAAGGGAACTTAGTGTTAAGATACTCCGTTCCCTATTTTCTGTCGAATGCTGGAGGTGTTGCATGTTGAGTGGCAGAACTCAACGCCGCGTTTTGATTCATTCGAGATGAGAATGAAGAAATGGAAATATAAACGTAAATAAATATTTAACTTCCTCGAGTGGGGATCGAACCCACAACCGTCGCGTTACACTCACACCCTTGTGCCGCTACGCCACGACGGCATCATATACAAAGAACATATCGAAATAATCTCTACATTATATTAAAAAAAACGCGAATATTTTTTACGCATTTTGCATAATATTCACATAATAACGAAAAATTACAAATTCAGTTTCCAAAGCAATACTAATCTTATCATTAAGTTACATATTAAAATTTACAAGCCCCCAAGGGCCGACTAAAGAGTTGTTAACACGAAAATGATTACCTCTCCCCTCCACCTACCCCCCACTGGAACACCGACCCGTACCGAACACTCATACACTCATATCTATAATCTCATACAATCGTCATCAATTATGATGCCGTACTTTAGATTTTATCGTGATAAAATATATTTCAATAAATCATGTTGCAACTGGCCTGATACGCGTATATTGATTTTTTTAATGTTTATTGCGTAAAAGGGCTGGGGTCGTGTTGTTTCGTAATTTATATTCATTAGAGGAACAGGGCTCGCCTGGTTGCGATAGCTAACTGGTAAGTACCTAGTTTGCGTCGGCTACGCTTGTTTGGGTTATTTCATACACGGGTATTAAAATGATTGTATATCCATTATACGAGCTGCAAATTATTATATTAATATTAAAATACGCTCTAATTCATATAATAGGCCGTTATGGTGCAGTGGTACAAGGGTGTGACTGTAACACGACGGTTGTGGGTTCGATGAAATTAATTATTATTTATAAATACTTTCAGTTCTTCGCTCTGGCAATAAGGCATAACCCGGCATTGTGTTCCGCCACTCAACTCGCGATGTCTCGAAAAATTCGGCGGAAAGTGGGGAACAGTGTCTTAACGCTAGGTTCCCTTTGCTTACCTTGCTATTTACGGGATACAAAGAAATACAAAGAACAATACGATCATATTGTTTAAATTTACTTCTAGAAAAATGTTTTAAAATGAATTTTATATTGTTTAATATTCTACAAAAGTTATTAATTAATAATAACCAATTATTATAATGAAACTAAAATTATTTCTGATGTTAAATGAAGTAGAATACCACAATAACATATGACTCCAAGTTAAGTGTACTTAAAAATTACATCAGCACTCTTCATTAGAAAATTAAACATAGGGGACTTTTATAACAACTTATTAACTATTACAACTGCTAAGCCAATAAAGTCATCCACAAACGAAAACTCTCACAGCCGTCCCCAGGATTATGGCACAAACAAATAATTATTGAACAATCAATGGCTATTCGCGCGTGAAGTATAAATCAGGGATGATAATAGACCAGATAGAGTCACATGTAGACATTTTTAGTTTCGTCTACCCACAATAGATGGCGCGTGTACGACTGCGCGCGCGCACACTGTTTTGTCAGCCATTTCATGGGAACCGTAGCGGGGACAATGGACACTTAATTGTGCGAAAGAAACACCAGTAATGATGCGCTTCTCCCCTCGTTCGAGATTTATGTGTTCTGCTCGACCCACCGAGTGCCTCAGCATATTTATACAATAAATAAATAGTTTCAAAACATATTGTACGGAGTGATTCGGAATTCTAAATGATGTATCAACTTTTTATACGCGTGGGAGAGTTTCGATTAGTGTTTTTTTTTTTAAATTAATGTATTTTTTCTTTTTTTAATATTTGTTCGTATTTCGTAGAGTATTTTTGTATTTAAGGCAATACTTTAGTTAATTGTTTTTTCAGGATCAGATAAGATAAGCGGATTATCAAAAGTCTACACGTCGTCTTCTACCCTATCGGATACTCTGCGAGCAACAAAATGTACAGGTAAGTTAGAGATTTAACAAAAATGTTTAAAGTTTGAGAAAAAAATTATAACTAAATTAAGATAAAAGTTTTGTATTGGTGGTATAAGAAAAACTTACGCAGGATTTTTCTAACCAGATCGGACAAATCTAAACATATATCAATACACAAATATTTAAAGTAGAACTTTCGTTGTCGAATTATCGATTTGAAACCATCGTAAGTAATCACAAGTGTCCACTTCACCTGGAGCGACGGCTTCAACCTGGTATAAAATAAAAAAAATCAGCTTCACGCTATATCCCGCACTCAGCGGGGTAGGCAGAGGGTACCTAGTGCTAAAACACTTCGTTCCCCATTTTCCGCCGAATTCTGGAGGCATATTGAGTGGCGGAACTCAACGCCGCGCCTTACCTCAACACCAGAGCGAAATAAAATGTAAAATAAATATTTCATTTTCTCGAATGGGGATGGAACCCACAACCAGTCGCGTGCCCCTGCGCTACCTCTGGCCTCAACCAGCCTCAACCAACTTGCTATAATTGTACCTACTAACTACTATATACCATATAATTTATGTACATCAACTATGAATACAGTACAGTTCTAAATCAAAAACAGGTTGCGAACATTTAGAGCATCCGCTATTCTGATTCGCATCTATGCGACATGAATTCCGTTTGCTTAAAGTTTTTTTTTTAGATTATCGTTTAAGCTATGAAAAATGAAAGATATCCCCCTATAATTTGCTTTGAACAAATATGTGAAAGAATTTTTTTAGGGGTAAGTTTGTTGTCGCTAAATTTTGATATTTTGATACTTCTATCCATCCATCAGCCTTTTAAAGTCCACTGCTGGACATAGGCCTCCCCCAATGCTCGCCACTCCGTCCGGTCCTACGCCCTTTGAATCCAGCGGGCTCCCGCTGTCTTCTTGAGGTCGTCTTGATACTTAAAGTTTGTAAATAATATTTGAGTATTGATCACCCTTATATTTATATTAAAAATAAATATAAGGTATATTGATTTCTCGCTTTTGTCGTCGTTGGCCGTTGTAGCGCAGCGGCTGTGACTGTAGGCGCGACGGTTGTAGGTTCGATTCACTCTCAGGGGAATGAAATATTTAATGTTTTCTTCACTATGGTAACAAGTTGTGTTCTGACATTCAACACTCAATGCTTCAAGCGGCCAAACTTGGGGAACGAGTGTTTTATCACTAGGTTACTTCTGTCTACCCTGCTACATACGTTGCATAGCTTGAAGCTGAAAAAAATCATAACGTGTTCGTTTCTTTAAATATTACGAACATATGAAAAAAGTTGTTGCTTTAATATTTGCAATAATATTTTTCACAGTGCGTCTTTTTTGTTTAAATTTGTCATCTTTGGCTTTTAATTAAAGCGATTTACGTACCATCAAAAAGATATGTAGAATTCCATTTCTAGATATTTGTATACATTTACAGACATCACAATTGCATATCGTCATTATGTTACAAATAATATAAAGAATAAAGAATTTAAAACCACTAAAATATTAAATTATGCAAAACAAATTGCCACAATTACAGACTGAGGAGACCAACGGCGCATAACTTCAAAGGAATGGGTAGACAATTAAAAGTTTAAGTGAGCTCCGTCAAAGGGACGCTTATCGCGCTCGACAGTGCGCTTAGATTATGTTATGCAGTTAAATCTTTAAAAGTTATATTTTAAACTGGAATTACGCCTTCAAACACTGGCACAACGATAGGTTGCCGGTTCGATTACCAATCGAGGACATGAATTATTTTCATTTCTTCGCTCTGTCGAGGCAAGGCGTAGCATTGAGTTCTCTACTCAGTGGGGAGTAGAGTATCTTAACACTAGACTCTCTCTGCCTACCCTGCTAAAGCCTTATCCCGCGTATTAATATTATATGTGTCTTTAATAATAATAATAACGACACAAATTATAGCTTTAAGTGGGTACTTGTAGTATCAATTTGCCGACATCTTGTATTAATACTTGCATTACACCCTTATGGACTAGTTGTTATTAGTGTTCTGTGATTTGCATATCGGGACTTCCGCGAATACATGAATTCTGATTTGTTCTACGTACACATTTCAATAACATAAATATTCAGTAGCTTGTTGTTGGAAGAGTAAAAATAAGTTTTTATTTAAATGTTTAGGTTCACTTTGAGTAGTTAACGAAACAAAAAACCTTAAAGGATTTTTTAAATAAGTGAATTAAAATAATAAGGATTTTAGCTTCAAGAGTCATAGCAAAATCGTAGCAATTTCTTTTAATAAAAAGAGAAAATCCCTCGAAATATAAGTATAGAATGTTTTACTATTTGTAAATTTCATTATTGTCAATAGCCTATTTGGTTTTTGGCCAACTGCGTGACACAAATAAGGGTAATGTATTTATCATTTTAAGTATGTATGTTTGTTTCATCTTATCAATAGAGAAAATCGTAAGGTTCTCGTCATAAATTATGCATGTACTATACATACTCTTATAAACCGCTCTCTTGAATCTCTCTATACATAAGTAAAAACCCTGTTAGAGTATTTTACGTGTAAATTAACCTGGGAAATATATTTGTTTCTGAAATGTAAAACAAATATAAATTATACTGAAAAAGTAAATAATATAACATAAAATAAAATAAAATAATATAACATAAACGTTAATATCAGTAAATAATATTACCGACAAGTAGCTACGATAGGTCCGTAACTAAACAGCGGCACGCGCCGTCACACGTTTCCCGATAATTAAGAGCTCTACATAATGGAGTATGCATTCAATAGGCACTCAGTATCGAAGGTACTTTTTGCAGCAAATTGGCTCAAAAAAAATTTCTGGGAGTAGATTAAATATAATTAAATATTATTTATCAAAAAAATTCTCAACAATTTTTAAGCATTTTTTTAAATTTTTCTATTAAATGAACTTAGTGTGTAATTATAGCAACCATTCCAGTAAGTGTATATATAAAGTTCCTTTATAAATAGGCTTAAAGCGCGGCGTTGAGTTCCGCCACTCACCAAGCAATGCCTCAAAAAATCATCGCTAGCTAGGAATGGAGTGTCTTAACACTAGGCCTACCCTGCTATAACCAGCCCTTACATATTAAAAACACAGTTACAACACAGATAACAATCGTGTGTAAATACAAAATGAAGTACGATATAAGGGGTCTAATGTATAGCGATACCACCGTGCGTATCGAATGAATGCGCGTGTCCAGAAAGCTCTCAAATTTGCGGTGACAAGCGTAGATTATAGTGATTTTTTTCTCATAGCGGTACAAAAGACCGCACTTCATCGTTTTAGGGTTGATTTAATTCAGTAATTGTTGCTCTTTTGATTTGATTTTTATCTGCGTTCACTGTTTGTATTTTTTAATTTTAAATAAAATTTATATAATAAAATGATATGTATTTTTTATATTAATTTATATTTTAAAATTTGTAGTTGTGCTCTTGAATAATAAAAGTGTTTAGTATTAAATAAGCTAATATCCCTAGAGTACGTTTTGTATTGCAAAATATTAAACTAGCTACAAAATATATAAAATATAAATAAAGTAGTATGTAGTATACTACAATCAAATCAAATTTAAGTAGTCAGTTTTAGTCGATCGTACCAGTCAGAGTACATTGTCAGTCAATCATGCTGTCCGTACGTTCCGCTGCTCCAGGCCACTAACTGGATGGGTGGGACCGTGACCAATTTGTCACAAGCCTTGATTAACCACGCTGAGGATAATGATGATCATTCGTGGGAGAAAATTTGAACACATTATTAAAATGTATTATTTCATCAAACAGATTGTTAATAATATTTTTGTTCTATTTTCTATTTTTTTATTTCTTATGAATATTTTCTAACACTGCTAGTTTCGCTATTCTATGTTATATTAAACATCATTAAAACCAATTTCAATATAGAAATATTAATATCAGCTAATTTAAATAACCTTATATCATATTCCAAACTGGCCCGTTGGTCTAATTTTCAGAAACTATTAAGGTTTCCTAATAAAGTAACATTTTAATTTAGGACTAAAACATGTATATACAACAGTTTTTAACATATATTTGGCACCTGCTCTAACAAATTCGGCGTACATTAAAAATTTAACTTATAATTGAACTGCAAACAATTATTATAAACAATTTTAAACATTATAAACAGTTCAACAATCCAAAAGATATGAAGTTTACAAACTAATAGCATTGATCCTTTAACCCTCCCCAAGCTGACTTTATTGCCCGAGACAGAGTTAACAAAATTAATGGCTAAAATTTCTACACCCGAAATGAATACATTGGAGGGATGGTGAATAAATCAATGCTATGTTGCATTTTCAACGTTTTTGCTAGTTTCTTTTGGTTTGAATCATAAGCTAGGGCAAGTTAGTTTTATGGCTTTTTCTAAAATCTTATTATACAAGAACTATTAATTATTATTTCTATAATTTTAATATTCTTAGTTAAATGATTATTTTATAAATATTTAAATACAAATAATAAATTATATTATGAAACAAATTATCTTTATGATATACTGTTCTATGTATTATGCTACCACCAATATTTAATTTTCAATTAGACAATACCAATAAATACCAATTTAAATTTAAATTTTAAATTGCATCCTTCCAATCCGATTAAATGTATCGCAGCGGTAATTAATAACCTAAACTAATAATTATTGAAAAAAAAACATCGCAAAATTTTTCAATAAGAAAAAATCTAAATTTTTCTCTTTTCAATTCACCGCTGCATCTTATGAAATTGGGGCGAAAGCGGAAAAGTGGCACGCGTCATCCACCGGAAGCAGGAGACGAGCGCGTGCGCCGATTCTAACGTTCAATGGAACGTACGGAGGCGCACTTGAAACATTTTTATTGTAACCAGCGCCGGGAGTTCCCCCACGACTCTAACGATGTAATATAAGGAATAGATTGCTTGGGAGTTAGAATACTCGTATGTGATAAAACATAATGGGTATATAGTACAAATCATTAATTATTAAATAAGCCGTTATGGGGCAGTGGCACAAGGATTGTAACGCGACTGTTGTGGGTTCCCCACTCGAAGAAGTGAAAGGCAAAGCGCGCCGTTGAGTTCTGCCACTCAACACGCAAAGCCTCCAAATATCAGCAGAAAGTTGGGAACGGAGTGTCTTAACATTAAGTTCCCTCTGCCTACCCTGCTGTGTGCGGGTTACAGTGTGAAATTGATAAATATGATTAAAAAAATTAAATAAATATAGCCTATTAAACAATACTATGTTGTAATATGTCTCGTAAAATTGATCATATTAACAATGTAGGTACATTCGGTATTTTTTTAAACTGAATTGTTATGATGATTATTATTGCGATAAGATTATTTATTGTTATAAGTACATAATTTATATAATTCACTATATAATATTTTTTAATAATTTTTACGGTTTGACATTATTCTTTTCTATATCTATGCCAGATAAATAATCCTAAAAAAAGAAGAATAAAATTTGGCAGGAAAATTGACATTCGCACATTTTGTTTTAAATTTGTAATGAAGTCTCCATAAAATAATGTAAACACAGTATGAATGTAGAAATATATTCAATATTAACTTGAAACATCTCTTTATTAATAAAATGTCAAATCAAAACTACTACGAACTCTGGTTAAAAATAAAACAAGAAATTCAAAAAACTATAGAAGATGACGAAAATCTCCAAGAATTGACTGAGGCATTTGTAGGAATCAAGCCTCAAGCAACCGCTGTTGAAATTGTAGCAAAAGTGTATTGTAAATATTGTTACTTGTATAATAAGCTATGTGATTGTTATGATCAGATGGAACAAGTACAAAGAAGACCTTTCATACGTAAGCTTATAGATACAATAACTTGTCGACTTCTCGAACTGAAGTCGACCTTGGAAGAGGTAGAAGTCTTTGAATATACTTATACAGAAAATGCATTACAACAAATGCTCATTGTTCCCCAAGATATTCAGATTTTATGTCCCTTTCATTATTCATTTGAAATGAGACAAAAAGAGATGCAATATATTATTGACGAAATTTTTGCTGGTAATCGTCTTGGTGATCCCACACCAACAGCATCAGAATTAGAACGTCAAGAACAGGAGCAATTAGAAGAACAAGAAAGAATACGTCAGGAGAAAGAGGACGAAATTAAAAGAAAATTGGCTTTAGGCGAAGAAATAGTTGTCTCTGAATCTATAGAGTTATCTCCCGAAGAATTGGAGGCTTTAAGATTTGAACAAGAATATTCTGGTCATATATTAAATATACAACGTATGGAACGTTCCAGGTGTATAATTAGAGAAAAAACGCGCGTATTTAACAAGGATGCAGATTTATATCTTGAATTAGCAGGAGTGAAAACAAAACCGGCAAGTGAGCACTTAAGGATAAGAGCAGCTTCATTGATTCAAAATGCTTATAGACAATTTATGGAATTAAAACGTTATCGCCTTAAGGAAAATAAGCATAAAGAAAAACTAAATATGATTATCCCATCTTGTTCACCACCATCAGCTAAAGATCTATTAAAAAAAGTTAAAGAAAAACGGCGATATTTTCGTGAAAAGTTTTACGAAAATTGGCTTCAGGAGAATTTAAAAGAAAAAACTCGAGTATTCCGTCTTCGCGAAGGGGACGTCATGGAGGATATATCTGCTGAAATAAGGCAGTGGCTGCGAGATTGGTATAATGAAGTGAGGTTATTTGATGAATATCCATGGCCTGAGGAGGGAGGATCAATACTTATCGTAAAAGGTGAAACATTTACAATTGAAGAATATGTAGAATGGCGTACGGAAGAAGAGAAAAGGTTAAAATCAGAAGGTGCGCAAAAATCAAGAGAACAAATAAAAGCAGAAAAAAAAGCAGCACGTGAGGAAGAAAAAAGATTGATACTTGAAGCAAAAATAAAAGAAGAAAAACGTTTATTAGATTACAAAAAATCACGTCTTAATCCTGACAACGACCCTGGAGTTTATATTGCTGTTGGTAGTAATATTGATCCAGTGCGAGAAGCATGGGAAGACTATCAAAATCAGTGGAAAAATATTGACGCAAAAGATGCAAATTTAGATGTCATGAAAGGATATATTTATAATCTAATTACCGAAAATGCATATCAGGATTTACAATTTCAATTACGTCCTATTGTAGATGAAATGATGAGAATAGAATTAAATATGTTAAAGAATTCGTTGAAGATAGATTACCACGCAGCAGGTATTTTAAAAATTCCACAAAGCAGAAAGAGACAGAGACCTAAAAAAATTAAGCCGCCTAAACCAGACAAGGTGTCACCTGAAGCTATGTTTCAAAGTTTAGTAGATGAAGGGATAATAAAAAAATATCCACATACCACTTTAGATGACTTTTGGGGCGATCAAAATTACTCTGCCGCAGACTGTCGTGCCATTTTATGGACGCCACAGTTTCCTCCTCCGGGCATGGGAGACGTTAGAGAGCAAATTAGATTGCGCTGCCTCTTAACACTTGGTTCATCATGTCCCAATGCTAAACGATCACACGTAATAGTTGGGCCTAAAGGATCAGGGAAAAGAACCTTAATTTACGCAATTGCCACAGAAACAAATTCTATTATAATAGATCTATCTCCAATTAATGTTTATAATAAATATCCAGGGCCAAAAAATTTAAAAACTATGTTTTTATACGTCAATAGAATAAGTAGACTAATGCAACCGAGCATAATTTTAGTTAACGACGCCGATAAGATTTTCTGTAAAAAAGTACCTAAAGAGGATAAATACTTCGACCCCAAACGTTTACAGAGAGACTTTTTTAAAGAAATAATAAAACCTATAATTCCAAATGAAGATAAAATTTTAGTTTTAGGGACAGCATCAGAGCCTTGGTTGGCAAGAAACGCACAGATGTACAAGGCTTTTCCTTCAGCAATTCTTTTGCCTAGATCAGATTACGGAAGCATATCATTTATATTGAATAAAATTTTAATGAGATATCATGGTATCGATCGAGAATTTAATGTTCACTGTGTGGCTCAAGTTTTAAGAGGTTACGGTATTAATTCGATAATGAAAGCAACTAGAGCATTGTTAGATGGAAGACGAATTGCTCAATTGCATAGCAAGCCTTTAAGACCCGAAGAGATTATCGATGCGGTCCTCGAGTGTGAAGGAGTAGTCTACACTGATGAAGCCGAATACGAAATGTACAAGACCTGGTACGAGTCTTACTCACCGTGGGGAAGGAAGTACTTAGATTATATGCAAATACTTGAGTCACAGCTTAATTACAAGTTAAAAGCTGATAAAAAGAAAAAATAATGTAAAATCGGTCAGAATAAATGTTTAAAACGTCTTTGAAACTCCGACACCTAGCAATATAAGAATATTGTACCCAATGCTATTTTGATCTACTTCTTGCTCAAAAATTTGTACAAGTACACAGATCGATGACTGTACCAGGACGACGAATAAATAATTTTAAGTATTTTGCTGATATTTTCTATTTTTATGATTTATCTTACTTATTTTATACTTATTCCGCATTTAAAATGTGTTTATTAATCTTTATTACATTTATAGATTTCTGTAAATTATTTTAATTCGAACTACACAAGTTCTATTTCTATAGGGACTTATACCTTGTATTTAACTGACAATATTATTATGTCAGGCTATAAAAACTGTAGCATATGGCAGCTCTACCCATCGGCCAAAAGGACATAATGTAAGGAATAAGGATTGAAAAGATATTTAATCTAGTACATCTCGCTAACGTTAGAGGGCATTGTGCTATAGTTAAAACTTATACAAATGAAGGGACTTAGTCCGTAGTTATAGTATAGGTCACTAGGTGGCAGTGTAACAATTTTGATCATAAAATATTTAAATCGACTAGATAAAAATCTTTACTTCGATGAAATTCTTATAAAGATTTATATTTTACAAGTTTTTTTGTCTAGTTTAAAATAAATTTATCTTATAGAAAATCAATAAGTTAATTATTGATTTTCTTGAAAAGCGTAAGAATTAGTCTTGTGATATTAATATTGCTTGTAATCACTGATTTACAAAATTGTGATAGGTAATCTCAAGCGATCGACTCTATTATTTATTCTGTAACTACCTAGTAGAGTTAGACATCTCTAAATGCTTCAAAAGATAAAATAGTTTCTCGGAGAAACCAATGAAAATCAGTACGAGTTTTAGTTCTAGATTAGCAGTTAATATTTAAAGAAACTCCGATGAAATTTTGTGACGAATACACGTTAAGCCAAAAAATTTATATATATCACTGGATTTAATTGTGTCAATTTCCTCCTGACATGTTCTATTAAATATTTAAAAAATATGAGCATTGAACACGTTTAATTTTTCACTATTACTTTATTGTTATCCTTGGTGAAAGTCAAAACACAAATCGATATTTTTTATTAATTTATTTATTTCAACACCAAATTTTGGCACCACAAAAAACCATATTGCTAAAATATAAAAGTGCGAGGTTATACCCAGAGAAAACTCATTCACGAGACCGCAAAGGTAGTTTTAATCACATTATCAGCCAGGATTAGCGGTGGAATACAAAAGGCCCATTGTAGTTACTCGGAAACTTCCTCCCTTGGGGGAAAGGGAACGGAAATGGTGGTGGAGAACGGAGACAGCGACATCCGGGTGAAGCCAACAGTAGTAGGTGCAAGAGACTATTGTCCAAGCGACGACCTAATTTTAGGAGTTTCGTATTAACCTTAAGTGATATTGCAAACGTAAGTCTTATAGATATTTTTGAGTTATAAATGTTATTTATTATTATTAATTAAGGCCGTCGTGCGGTAGGGGCGCAAGAGTATGACTGTAACGCGTTGGTTGTGGGTTCGATCTCCATTCGATGGTATGAATTATTATTTCTTAATATTTTCATTTCTTCGGTCTGGCTCCAAGGCAAAAAGTCCGGAGTTGAGTTCCGTAACTCAAAACGCAATGTCTCGAACGGGGAACGGAGTGTCTTAATGTTAGACTCTGCACTACTCTGTTGCATGCGGGATACAGCGTGAAGCTGATTTATACTTATTAATTAAACTCATTAAAGATAATAGATATCTTTAATGATTCAGAAATTAAAAACCTACGTATTTACTTATTTAGTTTTAAGTTCGAGTAAATAGTTTATTTTAGTTTTAGTGAAGTAATTAACTGCTTCTTGAAGTACATTTGAAGTAAAGGTAAAGTGATCGACGTACTAATTCAACTTTCCAAAGACAGGTCATATTTAGATATTTACAGTAGTTTTAAATGCATATAAATATTTTCTGAATGTTTTTGCATTTTCATGTTATTTTGTGGATATTGTATAAAATATATGAAAATTTTATAATACTGTATGTTAAATACATCTAAAATGTTGTGTTATTTATTAAATAAATAAAGATTTTTATTATTATTGTAAGCAACTACAGGTACTACGAACATCAATCGTAGACCTGTCGTAGCGTCTGCATGGCGTGGCGTAGGCGGGCATTCGTATTGTATGAAATGAACTAGAAATATTAAATATCTATAAATTTTAAAGTCTCGGATTTTTTCTTCATAATACAAATAAAGAAAAAAAATCACTACGTGACGAATTTCTTGCGAATGCTCGTATCTTTTGCTTGCCTTGACTTAGAAGCTTGATTTTGTTCTGTGCTCGATATAAACTGTCTTAACGGAGAGACGGGCAACAGAATGGTCATATAAGGGTTCCGTTTTTACCTTTAAAGGTACGGAATCCTAAACACAAAATGCACTTACTGTATTAGAACAAGCACAATAATGTCAATAATATGAATGTACATATATATGTATATCCATCCATACCTATATTATAAATTCGAAAGTAACTATGTCTGTCTGTCTTTCTTTTACGCAATCAGGCCCAAACCGCTAATTTAATTGTAATAAAATACTCATATAGAGATACTTGAGGGTCTCGGGATGAACATAGGATACTTTTTTTCTCATATTTGTAATATTTTCGATATATACCAATATATTAAAATACTTATTAATTTGACATGCAATTTATTCCGCCATGTTAATAACTACCGTCGCTATGCGGCAGTTGCTAAGCAACGATTTGCGAAGTTATACCCAAAATGAGCTTGCTTAACTCATCTCTATTGAAAACTGAAAATAATTTCACAAATATATTTAATAAATATTCGTATAGTTCAAGCGGGCGTAGCCGCGTTCGGGTCCACTAGTATGTAATATATATTTTTGTAGTACTTGTCGTAGATGATGTCGTAGCGATGTAGAGCTACATATGCATTTGCCTTTACTTTGAGTTTTCAGCGCCTCCTCTCGTCTCCCCAACAAACTAATTAAAGCGGCCACCTACAAAGTTTTTCAATAAGACCCTCGTTCTATTGTCGGTAGTCTGCCAGCAGCGGAATATTCCACTTTAAATTCGGTGAACTTTCTGTCGTCGTCTAATAATATACCTTTTTTTGCTATTATTCTTATATGTGTAAGTAATTATTTATATAAAATGTTATACATACATTGAACTGTGGAAATTGCATAAAAGGTTGTAGATATATTTTTTTATGTGTTTTACATTTTTACCTATAATATTTTATTTATAACGGTATTAAAATCGATAATGTATACAATTTTTTAAATAAAAACATTACTTTATATTTAATTATTATTTATTCATATTTTAATTTATTCGCAAACCGCGGTGTTGAGTTCCGCCAGTCAACACTTCAAATATTCGGCAAAAAGTGGGGAACGGGGTGTCTTAACACGGGGTTTCATTACTTTATGAATTTATATAGTAAAGGCCTAAAGTCATATGTGCCCTATATTTGCAATTACATATTTTCCATATATATAAATCACGTTTGCTATGTACCTAACAACATATTTTTAAAAGTATAAAGAAAATCAAAAATTAAGTATAGTATAGTATATTTTTGTAATTCAAATCATTTTTCACGTTATGCAATATGGATTTTAAAACACGTCGCAGTGCAATTTCCACATTCCTAAAACAATTTTGTGCTACGGCAATGTGTTTTACTTATTTTTATTACGGCTCCTGGTGAAGACTTCAAAGATTATGTAGACAGAATCGATAACGACAAAACTAGAAATATTCTATCCCTGAAGTAGCAGGCTAGGCAGAGGGAGCCGAGTGTTAAGACACTCCGCTCCCCATTTTCACCCGAATTCCGGAGGCATTTCGTGTTGAGTAGCGAAATTCAACGCCGCGCTTTGCGAATAAATGAAAATATTAAATATTTGATTTCCTCAAGTGGGGATCGAACCCACCACGCCCTTGCACCACGACTGACCTCATTGTGTTAGGTACAATGTTATAAATAATTACATCACAAATAATATTTAAAATTCAATGTTCAAAGATAAAATAAAATAACTGAAAGATGTGTCTGTGCTTTCTTAAGCGAATCAAGTTACGTCAATTGAGTTTGCTGTTTCCTTTCACATTGTAAATGAAAATATTCAACATACGCCTAAACAAAGTTTATCGTATTAAATTTTACTATAAGGTACAGTCCATGGATTGTAAGCTAAGCTTTGCATTTGTGTGTGTGATCACCGAAAGGTAGATAGGTCTTCTTTAACTGGTCACGTAACTTTTTTTAAACTTGTAGATTAATCGCCAAGTTTTTCTTTCTCTTTTAATTCATTTAACAATAAAATAAAATATTAAGATTTAAACACGTAACGTTCCTATCAGTACTAGTTGAAGTTACGTCAAATAAGTGTTGCGCTTCAGGCCGGGAGCGAAAAAGCAGTATTAACCGGTTTGAGGTCGACGTCGAATACTGGCAAAATATGATATGAATTCTCCAAGCATTGACACGAAGAAGAAGAAGACCGATTTGAATCAAGCCAAGGATTCACGTCGCTTACGTTACATTGTTACGCGTTTGTGTGAGTGTTCACAAAAATGTAAAGATCAGCTTACGCTTTACGGATATTTGTCGGCTTGTTAGTTAACAAAAATGTATATTATAAATATTTAGATACACATATTAAACGTATAGTATATGAAATGATATTTTACAATTATTTATTTACAAACACTGCTCTTAATTATAAATTTTCAATTAAAATATTTCGAATTCAATTAGAATTTTGTGAACATATAAATTTTAGAAGATGTAAATTCTTCATCCAATCTGATCTGTTAACGTATGAAAACGTAGCTTAATTCAAAACGACGACTTCATCCTCCCTGAGACCTCCCTCCCGCCACGTTCTAAGCTCATTTCCTGTGCGCCGCCTGCCTGAATTAATTTTAAATTAAGTACGAATAAAGCAACGATCTGTCGAACTACGTATAAACGCGAATGTTATGAGCAAATATGACATTTTAATATGAAATTTTAGAAATAACACCTTTACTTGCAAGTTTAAATATTAAATTGTTAGTTATTTAATTGACACAGTAAAGGCTATTATGTTATATTTGAAATACTTTTTTTTTGGTTTGGTTCTACGTATTCAATTTAAGGTAGAGTTGTGTGGGACAAAAATGCGCAGAGCACGTAAGTTTAATTATAGACGCCATAAAATAGTATAAATTATTATTAATACGTTCAGACGAAATAGTGTTAATTAGGAAGACTGATAATTTCTTAACCATATAAAATAAGAAACGTATTGTAAGTCATTTAACATATATTTTTAGATATTATTAATATTACAAGGGAAAGGGCTAAGAGTACGCAGTAGTACTGTGGATAAGCACGCAATTACAAACAAATATATTTTGAGCTATCATCTATGCCATACAAAAATAAACAATATTATCACTTAAATGAGACCTTTGAAACATTTACATAATTTTAATATTAACAAATCAAATATCCTTAGTTATTTATTTATATATGTATGATGCAATGTGCATTAGCTGTTCGTGCCATCAGTTTTCACAAAAGCTATAGTCAATTCAGCCACTTTAGTATGTGGATCAGTAGATATATCGTCGGTCCCTACGTATAAAAGGATATGTCAAAATATACGATAAAAACGAGTTAAAGTTATTTTTTTTTTAAAAAATAAAATAAAACTATAAATTTGTACTATAACTATACTTATAATTTTCATTTCATTCATTAAGATCAAGATGAACTTTTGTTCCCCTACAGCTCTCGTTTTACTCCCGTAAACCTTCCTTTTTAACATGTACTTTTAGGGACCGACGATATTTTTCGTCGTATAAGAGGCAGTAATATTTTTTTAATGTATAATAAGCTGGAAAGCTTATTTTCAGCTAATAGTAAAATTTTGTTTCCAGAATTATCTAGGTATCTACAGTTTTGTTACATTTTTTTTAGTTTTTCCACATATTAAGTAGGTATAGCGAAGTAAGGATTAGTGTTAACTTTTGAGACATTCAGTTGAGTACTATTTTGTATTAAGATATCGGAAATGTTAAAAATTAAGAATAAAATAAAATTATATCAAGTATTTACAAAGAATGCTTTAATGCTTTACAAATACATATACTAAATTTAAATTTTAGTTACATATTAACTAAATTTAGTGGCGTAACTAGATGTGGACGAAGCACGTTCTTATTCACGGTCTCAAACAATGTAGAAGTCGGGTCTCAGGAAGCATTGTAATAAAATAACCTTTTAGGAGGATATTAAAAAAGTATAAAATAGAAAAAAATCGTTCATGCGTTTTTTCAGGTGTAAATAATTCCACGCTGCCATATATCAATTTATTAAGTAGATACTTTTTACGTTAAATATAAAATTGGAATATGATTACACGGAACATAACAACAAATAAGTAATCAGCTGTTGATATCTATATATAAAAATACTAGTGGACCCGAACGCGGCTACGCCCACTTGAACTATACGAATATTTATTAAATATTTTTATGAAATTATTTTCAGTTTTCAATAAACGTTTTCTAATAACAAACTTTGCAAATCGTTGCTTAGCAACGATCGCATAGCGACGGTTGTTATTAACATGGCGGAATAAATTGCATGTCAAATTAATAAGTATTTTAATATATTGGTATATATCGAAAATATTAAAAATATGAGAAAAAAAAGTATCCTATATTCATCCCGAGACTGTCAAGTATCTCTGTATGAGTATTTTATCACAATTAAATTAGCGGTTTGGCCCTGATTGCGTAACAGACAGACAGACAGACAGACAGACAGAGTTACTTTCGAATTTATAATATAGGTATGGATATATAATTTATTTATTTGTATTTACGTCCTTTTATGTCGACCTTTACTGGAAGCGGCAACACAACGGAAGTGTGCGGCGCGGCAACGTCGCTACTGCATCGATCATGCCGGCACTCACCCATACAAACTAGTAGATGTGTCACCCACACATAGATTCCTTTGAACCTTGGAGAACTCTATATTAAAGCTTTTTGTAGTATTAAACGACTGAAGCTTTTTATTAGATATTTTTTAAAAACCCCTATATATTGTCTTCGGTTATGTTTTACTGAAAAATTGATAATGTAATTTTAAATGTATCTTTCATCGTTACTATATGAAAAAAAGGAAAATGTTTTTTCTCTCTTGAAGCCTATTGTTTTATGTAATAAAGGCGTTTTTCAATAATTATATTTTGTTTTGGTAAAATAAAATAAATATTAGAAGCGGAAGGTCAGCTGGATCCTAATTATTTATATTCATTATTCATTCATTCAATTTTCTTTATAAAGAAATAGAATAGTGTAATATCACTATATAATAGAAAAACAGAGAAACTAAAATAAACGATCAAAGATTATTTTCTTTGTTTTAGTTAATAATAATTGTTTAGTTCAGTTTATTGACTAATCGGTAACCATTTTCTTAATGTCGTAGATATCCTTTAGAAAAGTCTTAGTAAAATCGTTACTAATGAAAGTAAGTACATCGTACATGAATTTTATTTATGTCACTATAGTCTATACTAGCGACTCCCCCGCGACTTCGCGCTCTTGAACTACGCGATTATTTATTAAATAAATTAAATTGCGTTCGTGTTTTTTTTTAATATATTTTAGAGCATTTATAGCCTTATTTTTCTATCAAAAAACTTAAAAAATCAATCGTTTTTAAAAATGTCAATAATTTATATTGTTTTGGAGCACAACTCCGCAATACCTTCTTTCTTTTGATCAATTATATAGATTTTACTTTTAATTTTCTTTTAATTTCAAGTCTTTATAAAGACGTTATTTTTGTTTAAAATAACATTTACTTATCCTTTTAACATCAAATGTATGGCCGTATACGTGACTTGTAGGTAATAATAGGTACTTTACGCCACTTCGATTCCCGATTATTTTACTTTTATTTAAGTAGGCACTAAGGCACTAAGTGTCCAATGTTACTGTACTTTATTATATCAAAAGGAACATTAACTCATATATTTAATACGTAGGCAGAGGGAACATTGTATTAAGACACTCTGTTCCCGACTTTCCACCGAATTTTTAAGGCATTGCGGCGAAACTCAAAGCCGGCCATATGTTTTAGTGCCAGAGCGAAGAATTGAAAATATTAATAAATAATAATTCAATCCCTCGATTGAGGATCGAACCCACCACCATCGGGTTCCAATCACAGACGGCCTTCACATATCCATAATAAATATGTATATAGGGGTTATAATGTTTCGTACTAAGCGTCACGCAAACACCGTGAGGGGTTGAAGTTTACGAGGTTTTGTAACCTTATCTGCGTGTGCTGACTTCGAACGTGACAACGTTCCGAAATATACTGTGAACGTACGTACTCGTATACCTATACATGTTTGTGGTTAACATCGAGGGGCCCTTGACGAATTATTTTCATGTTCATTGATCTCCTAACATTATCGAGAGTAGAATAAGTACCTATAATATATGTGATAAGTAATTTAAATATTTACTTTTCAATATCGATATAGATATATAATAGACGGAAGCCGTCATATCGTAGGCGCAAGCGTGTGACGTGACGGTTGTGGGTTCTATTTCGAAATGAGAAATGAATTATTATTTATTAATATTTGCATATATTTGCTCTGGTAACAAGGCTAAGCGCGGCGTTAAGTTTCGCCATCAACAACAAGTTGAGAACGGACTGTCATATCTGTATGTTTCCTCTACCTATCCTGTTATATAAGATACAGCTTGATAAACAAACCAATTTGTATACATAAATGTTACACAAAAACATTATTTAAAAATAAAGAGAAGAATATAAAATAATAACATATTGTTCGCTCATTGATTACCTCTTCATTAATGATAACAATGAGAACGAAATTAATATTCAAAAAATCACATTTGTATGCGAAAAGGTAAAAGCGGACAATACGTCTAAAATTCAACCAATTATATGGACAATCATGAAGATAGGGCCCAGTGGAGCAATTTATAAAAAAAATAAATAAAACGTATACAATTCCACCGCCGTCATTGTTCTCTCTCTTCAAAAAGGACGGAATTAAAATGAATAAAAACAATATGTCAGCAAATGGCCGAAACCCCTGAAATTTCTAAAATTCAATTCTTCAAATGTCATTTGTGTAGCAGTCAGATATTGTGAACTAGTCTCTAAAGGCGTTTGATGTAATACAGCAATAGGTACATAAACCAACTAAAAATATAGAAAAATTTTAAAATTATCTTTTATTTAGCAAAATTACTTGTACCTACAGATCGAAAAGTGAGGGCCTTTGTCATTTTTTTAATTATCTATGCACTAGAGGGCAGTTGTGTTTCAGTGGCACCAGCGCGTGACCGTAAACGCGACAGGTGGTGGGTTCGATTCCCACTCGAGGAACAGAAATATTTAATATTTTCATTTCTTCGCTCTGATGTCGACGCGTGGCGTTAAGTTTCGCTATTCAACACGTAAAACCTCCAGAATTGTCGGAAAGTGGGAAGTGAAGTGTCTTTATCGAATAGGTCTCAAAATACAATCTAAAAATTCTTGCATCCAACCCCTTGCTCCCCTACATGTTTCATAATAAATTGATGTTGAAGAAAAAAAATATATATTTATTGTAATCTTAATTATAAAAAATGAAGAAATATATTTAAAGAAACAAAAGAACTCTCTTGAAGCATGTTCAAATCTGGAACTGATACCCAATTCATGAAGGAACTATAAGCGTGACGCGATATTCCTCAGCCACAAGGAGCAATATCACGACTAAAAAAAAAAAAAAAGAACAGAAAGCGACACAAAAGCATTCAATTTTCGCCAAACCATCGTCGGATAAGCTCGCTAACAGGCTGTCGCGGCCCACAAAGCTCGGTGATTACCAGCACCGCCGTAGCTCGTCATTATCTCCCACCCTGTTTATTTTTCTCTGATAAAGATTAGCCGGAGTGTTTCGCTATTGGCGAGGCGTGCAGCAAGGGTGCTGGGGGCGTGCCCGGGCGGTGTTAGGGGATGCCCCGCCTACGACAGCTAGGATCTTCGGTGGTGGCGCTATGAGTGCCGGTAGCGCCATGTGTGACGCACGTCTCAACATGATGGTGACGTTTTAGCAGCGCCATGCTTGACATCAAGGGATCCGCCGACTACCTCAGTCGGTCGGGCACATTTACCAATTTCTCTATGCTGTTCGCTGGTGAATATATCATTTTTATTTGTGATTGTTATGTGGTGTTCTTTTGAGGTGTTTGTGGGTTGGTTTGGGATAGGTTTCTTTTTTTTGCGTTAGTATCCGTAAGTACGTTTTTGAATTTGTAATCACTCAAATTATTAAACTATTATCGATAATAATATGTTGTAATAATGTGGATTTAGGTCGATTGAGCTTTTGTTGTCACAAAATTAATTAATATTAGCTGAACAATAGAATAATTCCAAAACACTTTCCAGTACATAAAATTCGCTATTTTCATAGCAAAGTTAGAGTTCTATATAAATAAAAAAAATCCGACAAATTGAGAACCTCCTCCTTTTTTTAAAGTCGGTCAATGAGACTAGCTGTGCTAATATAAATTCTAGTAAAATAGGATTTTAAAATAATGAAAAAACGTGTTTGCTTTAGTCTATACCGTGAAACCGTGGTCTACATAAATATCTCAGTTCATACCTTCAAAAATTTAATTTGTTTTAACGCCCCAAATATGTATACGAGTACTACAATGCTTTACAAAAACAAATAAACATTCTTAATGTTCGAATTCTCTTTCAACTTTCGTAGTACTAAATATGAACGTATGCCGTTCATGGGAAAACATAGTGATTTTTTTTTATTCAATATTAAAAAAGTTAATACTCTACTTCCATATTAACATACCTAGAGCTACGAGGATGTTTTTATTATTTTCTCTCCGTTTGATATTTTATGTAAAATTATTTATTTAAAAGTACGTTTTATTTGAAAAAGGGGGATGTCAGTCATTTACATAATTATAACTGCAATCATAATTTCTGGCATTTTTTGAAAACAACTATAAAATAAAAATCTTTATAAAAATATATAATACCATTAAATACAGCAGCTTAATAGTTTGTGAGAAATATCATTATCCAATTTGACAGATTTGAGTAGTAAAATTAATTATTAATTTATGTAAATAGAATGTTTAATGTTATTAATAATTCTAGCGCTAAGAATGCTAACATGAAATTAGGTGCTTTTAAGTTTGAATTTCAACAATTTTTGTAACTTTTACACCTTATCTCTTAATTTCTTTCACGAAGACTGTCTGCAACTTCGTTTACGTGGTCTTTGGAGCTCCAGCTAGCTCTATCTCTAGCTGTAGAGCTCTGTGTCACTTCCAGATACCACCAGGTTATTAGAACCTGCAGCAAGTAGCTAGCAAAGTGAACCTAGTAATCAAGACACTCCGTTCTGCGTCTTTCACAAAATTCGAGTCAATGCGTATTGCGTATATGTGTATAGAAACATTTTAAACATAATCATTTCCATGAGTGAATATCAATTAGAGCAATCGCTATTATAGTAAAACGCCTATTATGCCTAAATTTTCAATATTTTTTATTTGTTAAATTATTTATTTGCCCCATTATACTGAACAACTATTGTTAAGGAGAAAATTAATTATTTCCTATAATTTTACTAGGCTGTCTCATCTGTAGGCCATCATCACATTTTCCACATATTTAATTTTTATATATCAAAGGAAAGTATCTATCATTAAACACATACCTACCACTAATGCGAGATTTCATTATTTCTTATAGCTAATCTGGACTGTTATGGTTGTTTATAAGATGTCCCAGACCTTCAATTATTTTATGTCAATAGAAAATTCTCATTCTTATCTTATAATTTAGCTTAACTAATAAAATGTTACATCATGTATGAAGTTTTTAAAATAAATTAGAGCTACATAACAAAAAAGTAGTTCGGAAGATGTGCATCTACAAACAGACATACAAAAACTTTTAAAAATCAATGATTCGTGTTCGGTTACAATTTTTATTTTACACTAAATGATTGAGAATGATCATCAATTCTGTAGGTACTGATAATACCGTAATATCAGTTAACTTCAACCTGTCGCGTCTACACCCACACCTTGCCACGGATGGCCTTGAGACATTAATGACCACGAACACAGCAAAAGTATGAAAACATAACTTATATCACAAACCATCCAATACAGATGTCTTAATTGCGTAACAATAGCTCCTAATAGGCCCATCGACAACGCTTTCTTTAATGACACCACTTAACGTCTTTTCGGCTTATAGCGCTTCCAAAGAGCTTAATGGTGGCGGAATAGCTTCATCGTGCTCAATCCTTTAATCACTGTCTCTTGTCGTCACGTCCCCTTTTGTCAGTCGTGATGTTTACCACACTTTCAAACACAAGTAGAGATATTCTTTAGTGGTTCACATTGTCAGGATATGTTCGAGGTTGTTAAATTATTTTTGACGGTTCTATATTTAGGAAAAGATACACTCTTAGAGAACGTCTAGTGTAGTATCAATTATACCCAATCCCATTAAAAACATAAATGTGAAAGGAGAGCCTAGTTACAGTTTCTTTGTTTCTCAACAAAAAAATTGGTAATCTATATGGGTGCCGAGTTGGTGGCGGAATGGTTTCATCGTTTAATCCTTTAATACTGTATCTTGTCGTCACGTTCCCCACATTATCATTCGTTCTGTTTACCACAGTTTCAAACACAAGTAAAGAAGAGTTTTGTGGTCCACACTGTCAGAATATGTTTGACCTTGTCAAATAATTTTAAATGGTTTTACTTTTAGCAAAATATATGTGACTACGAGAAGGCATTTAGTGAAACATAAACATGAAATGAGAGTCAAGTTAAATGTTGACCGATAAAAAAATTAGGAATCTACCAAAAATAACTGCCGAGCTGGTGGAGGAATGGCTTCATCAGGATCAATCCTGTAATCACTGCCGTCACGCTCCCATTCCCATTCCCATCCCGTATTATCATTTGTTCTGTTTTCCATACTTTCGAACACAAGTAAAGATGATGTTTAGTGGACCACATTGTCATTATATATTTGCGGCTGTCAAATAATTTTAAACGGTTCTATTTTAGCAAATGAATCTAGTATATGGTAGTGTCAATTTTACCCAATTATTATAATCTTTTAAAGATGAGGTCTTAGCAACACAGTGGCACAAGCGTGTGTCTGTAAACGCGACGCTCGTGAGTTCGATTCCCCCTCGGAGAAAATGAATTGTTATTTATCAGTATTTCCATTTCTTCACTCTGGTAACAAGACAAGGCGTACCAAAACGTACTGACAATTATCTCTACACATTCAATGACGTATCTGCAGAATCCTCTTCAGACCGAGTCTCACAGCTGCTATTGATAATTGGGATAAGTTTCTTTATTGCTTTAAGAAAGGGATTTTTATAAAGGATAGTATTTAATTTGCTACATACTTCTCTATTTTCTCTGAAAGTGATCTAAGGATTTTAAACTGTCTAATCTTTCTGTTTTCTATTCTTTTTCTTCTTTTCTTTTTTCTTGTCTTTTTCTTTTCTTTTGTCCTTTTTCTTTTCTCTTGTCTTTTTTCTTTCTTTCTTTCTTTCGTTTTTTCTTTCTTTCTTTCTTTCTTTGCACAATCTTCCAACACTCAGATTCGCTGAGTCCATACTAATCCCGTTTTGTCAACTGTTATCCACATTAGATTGTTCGAAAGATTGGCGCCTTTTTCAATTACAGCTTCTGCAAAAATAATTGACAGGTTGTTTCTACGACACGTCTATCATTCAACTATCAGAATAAGCAATGAAATTGAAAAATAATATACGTATGCAATCATTTAAAGAATAGCGCATTCCAAAATCTGTTCTCAAAAATATTATTTTATAATTTACATCATTATGTGTCTAACTGAACACGATAATTGTGAAACTAAGATTTAAGACCAAAATTTGGAAAATATGGATTGAACATTACGATAAAGTAAAAATATGTAATTTTTATTTTATCCTAATGTTTGTAAAATAGTAAAATGTTAATGTGACATAAGCAATAACTAATAACTCTAGGTTAGACTAAGATTTTCCTGGAAGTATAATTCAACTGATATAGGTGAACCTAAATATTATGTTTTGTTTTAAATATTGTTATTTTAATAGGTAAGACTAAAGGCCAAGACAAGAGACCGTCCCCTAGAACAATTATATTCAGTCATGGCCTTTGACCGGGGCTCGGTCATGGTTCACAAACCACCCTAAAGGAAAACTGAGATTTTAATTAAACATATATGTAACAACTATATATAAATAAGTTTCATGTACTAGGCAGTACAAACTAAATTCCAGAGGCATTTTCAGTTTGGATATTATGGGGTTTCTTTAATAGTATAGATATTTTTTTTATATATATAGAAAGACTAGTGAACCCGAACGCGGCTACGCCCGCTTGAACTATACGAATATTTATTAAATATATTTATTAAATTATTTTCAGTTTTCAATAGAGAGATGCGTTAAGCAAGTTAATTTTGGGTGACGTTTTTTAATAACAAACTTTGCAAATCGTTGCTTAGCAATGGTCGCATAGCGACGGTTGTTATTAACATGGGAGAATAAATTGCATGTCAAATTAATAAGTATGTTAATATATTGGTATATATCGATAATATTACAAATATGAAAAAAAAAGTATCTCTATGTTCATCCCGAGACCCTCAAGTATCTCTATGTGAGTATTTTATCACAATTAAATTAGCGGTTTTGCTCTGATTGCGTAAAAGATAGACAGACAGACAGAGTTACTTTCGAATTTATAATATAGGTATGGATTACTAAAATTAAAATATCTAGAGTTTCAAATCGATAAGAACTAATTACGCATGAAAAAATAAGTAACTTTATATAAAGGCATTCTTTTACTAAGATTATTTTTTATTTATACATTACTATTGATATCACTATTATATTGCTATTAAATACTGTTGATTTACATAGAATCAATTAAAATTAAATACTCTACCTACTATATAGTAAGCACCTGATGTTAAGATATTTTAAAGAAAAGAGCTTTTAGCGACGGTACTCAACGCCCCGCTTTGTTTTTTTCAGTGTCACGGTTTGTTCCACATATTGCAGGATCCATATATATAGCATAACCTAAAGGTTCATAAATATAAATTTCGATTTCGATTAATTACGTGTTTAGTGATAGAATTCATCGAACATTTTATTTTACCCGATATTTCCCCGAGAGAGAATCGAAGCGACAACCACCTCGCTTACAGATACTGTCCCAGTACCCTACCGTAGTTATAATTACCGTTTAGTTAGTTTTTAAGGATTTTCTAGTACTGCTTATATATTTTGTTAATATTTAGGTTTGTATTGTATAGACCTGAATATTAATGACTTAAAATAAGGGCTTAGCAGAAATTACATCTGCGTTCTTGAATATCGTTAATTAAACATGACAATTAAGTAATTATAAACCAGATTGAATATCGTCAAAATAAATAAGAAAATTAATCGACAGACTATGTAGTGGTTTTGTTCATTCCAGATTATTTTTGGTTAGTGTTTTCTAGAGTTGAGCTTTTAGGTCTATTTTTTATATTCGTTGTTTTGAAAATATTATTATATTTCTGAAACATTATAATATTTTGAATCATTATTATATTATTTTATTTTTATAATATTTATTCCTTTTTTAATATTGAAGAGACGAACATTTTGATTAGGTTTTGTACAAGATATAAATATATGTTTTGTTTTCAGATGCATCATACAAGAGTTCGTGGTCTACACATGCAACGTCACAGGGTACACAAGGTATGCTATTCTAAAATTAAAAAATAACTATAATAATTTGGGTTATATTAATTTTTTAAATGAAATATTCTTTAGATCACAATTCAAAATTATAGACATAAATAATGTTACTCTTAAAAATTTTTACAATACTAGTCTAAATATTTAATTCTTTTATATTTTTTGTTACCAGTATATATATAATAGTGCCTATTTACACGTATTGATAAATAAACTATATTGTAGGAATAATTATTTGACATCACTGAATAATAAAGACCAGAATTCTAGCTTTGAGTTAGCTACTCTGATATATTTAGTACCTATTCGATACTCGGCTATTTAAGCTCGGAATCACATTGGAATTTTAGGAGGTACATATTTATTTATAATAAATTAATTTTTAACAAAAAAAAACCGACTTCTAAAAACGAACTAAAAAGTGAAAAATAATTTGACAAAGATTTTATAATTTTG
The DNA here is from genome assembly GCA_016802625.1 of Heliconius numata. Classification (NCBI taxonomy): domain Eukaryota; kingdom Metazoa; phylum Arthropoda; class Insecta; order Lepidoptera; family Nymphalidae; genus Heliconius; species Heliconius numata. Next base: position 1,315,090 of record JAEBDU010000064.1, on the reverse strand, counting down.
AAGTCGGTGCCAAGTAAAACAAACAGGCTTAGTAATTAGATATTGTAGTAAAGGTGTTGTAGCATTAGTTTGAATCGGGCGAATTGGGAATCTCCCTTTGTCGAAGTTGGTTGAAAATGAGAACATCCTCTTTTTTGAGGTTTGTTGAAAAGAAATGCAATGATCAGGAATCTCACTTCTGACATCAATTTAAAAGTTTTTGCTTGTAACTATTACAGTTATAATCATTTTTTTACCAAAAAAAACAAACTTTCCCAATTTTGACCGGATCCCATAATCAGAACCTAACCAAACTTTCACCAAATTATCCTTGAAGTGTATCCTTTCAAATAAAAAAAGAATCATCAAAATCGGTTGGCGCGACATTGAGTTATTTGTCTATTTGTCGCACACATACCTAATGCAAATTTAAGACTATGTGATTTTCTCATAGATACCATTGTCAGACATGGACCAAAAAAAAAATGGGACCATTCGGGAAGCTTTCAAATAAAAAGTTATCAAAATTAAGGTTACAAATAATGTACCCATAGATCGTGTATTAATACTTCAAAGAATTAAATAGATATCATATCTTGGTTCGTATGGACTTGAGACGTGACATTTCCATTTACTATTGGTCTCTTAAGAAGAAGAACTATCACCAGATTTTACTACCACCACTAGATTTTCTCTGCAGCTTCGCCCTCTTGGTCTTATAGGAATCATTTAACGTTATGTATGAAACATGACTCATTTTAAGTGTGTGAGGTAATTCTGACCACAGGTACAGTAAGTTACTCGTACATAGAAACGATTAACGTACTATTGAACACAAAGATATTTTTTTCAATTGGAACTAGCGCCAACCAGATTCTGATTTATAGAAAGCTGGTCAAAGATAAAGAACAGATGCACCAAACCTTTGATTTCTACATGTCAGCAAGGAATTATATCAATATAGTACAAGAAATAATAAAAATACGATGATCAGCTTTTCCTAAGGGAATATTTTTTTTTATAGCTTAACTGGTTGCTTAAAAAATATTTAAATCGAGCCATATCTTTGAATTCTTTCACCGAGTTCTTTCACCAAGTATCTAAAACTAATTTGCGATTTCAAATACATAATAATACACAAATTAATTTCCACAATAATTACAATTAATATGTAACTTCTATAGTAGTTTTTACCAAAAAAAAAAAATTCCGATCGCGTGTTATTATTTACAGTTATTGCGTTACTATACATTTTTTACGCTTCGAAATCAAAACAGAGGGGCGCTAAAACGTTGCGTTCGAGCGAACGAGCGTCAGACGCGCGCGACCGCCACGCGCCGTTCCACCTACTACAATGCAAACTTAATTCTTTGATTGACACTTACAATATTTCAGTAAGTGATGCAATATGATGATTATCATCTATACGTTGCGAGGGAGGCACTATCTTTGCACGGTTCGCTGATGCTGTCCATATGATGGGTGTACGAGTATCTTGACTTTGGTTGGGAAGCTAAATTGTTATTTTTAAAATTATACAAGTTGTATTACTAATATGAATAATAATAGTACCTAGGTATTATAGTTTTTAAGGATATACTGAGTTTCGCATTGGTTTTGTTTGAGTCAAATAATACGAAGTTTTTTTTAAAATGATCCTTTTTTACAAGCGTTTATTTAACTTGTTTAGGGCAAATCTTGCAAGCCAAATTAGAAGCACTTCCTCTCATCCTACGGAATTGAAATTTTGCACACATGTTCAGTACTGATAAGAATGCATGAATATGATAAGAATGACGTGATATGACATCCAGGAACGGCTCCATTCAATAGATCTGGTTAACGGTGGACAGCATAAAAATGCAATTATGTACATGCGTTCAATATAAAAGTCAATATCAAAGTCGATAACACAAAATAGTTAAAAGCCTTTTTTTATTACGTATTAATTAATATTTCATTCGGTTTTGTATTTGTTTTTGAAATTGAAATACAAATACAAAAAAAACCTATACTTACCATTCCTTTCCACCAGGTAAATAACCGAACCCGTAACCTCGGCTGTCATTAATATTTCGAGGTGGCGACAGACGAACAAACATTATGTTATAATAGTTAAATATATATATATAAAACATAGATGCGCGTCGCGTCGTCGCGTCGGCCCGTGACGACTTAATGCCCCCGGACAATAGTAACAAACGATTTAGCCTCACCCCAGGGACCTATTACAGTGGCCGCTATTACTAAAACGCTCGATAACGCATTTAATATTATTGTTCATAATTATTTTATGTTTATGTTAAATAATGGATTACGTAAATTTATTGTTATAGAGCAACTTATTTAGTATTTATTATTTATAGTTAATTATCATAAGAAAATAAACAACTAGAGGAATATAATAAATAAGTAAGAACCAATTAATCTCGAAAATAATTAAAGAACGAAACGGAGAAACACAATTTAACAAATAATACAGATTAAGTTTAATTTACAGTTAACTTGGAGTTAATTAGTAAAGTTTAAAGACGAATAAGTAAATTATTTATCAGTTATCGAAGACCATTATAATAATCCCTCTAGTGACCTCTGATATCGCCTCCCCTATGACTATTTCGATATGAATTATAAATAAAGCACCAACGACTTTATTTAAACTAATAATATTCCTTAAGCGAGATTTGTGAGGTGACGCCCTCGATAATTTACTATGGCATGTTAATTAATAACACTCGTTTATATAATAATGGGAGAATTGCAGTTTAAATTTAGTTAATTTTAGTTGGTGTTAGAGTTTACTGTAATATTTTAATTTATAAATAGTTTAATTGACGAAAAAAGTAAAAAAGATTCTAATATTAGTAATAATATGATATAATATGAGTTTATAATATGAAAAATATAACAAGCACAATCTCTACATTTTTGAATCATTACTTTACTACAAGGAAAAGAATAAAAAAGAAGTGTTCCGCCATATGAATAAAGATTTTGCAAGACTTAAAAAAATTCGATATTTTAAAGCGGGGTGCGCTGAAAGGAGACGAAGCTAGCGGCGGCTTCGAAAATTAACTGAGAATGGCATTTGCCCGCCGCTCCCCATCCTCTTCACGAGTATTCCAGCGAGTGGGAGAGAGACAGAGTGGAGAGGAGAAGTCGCTTTAGGCGAGGGAAACCATAAGCGCCCCATTGTTTTGCGTGCTGTGAAGCGAACAGAGTGCTATACGTATTTTAAGTGTATAATATTAGACGGCTGATTGTAATTTAAAATGAAAATCAGGATGTTATTGACACTTTCAAATTCTATTTTTTTAGCTTGTGCTCTTATAGGGGCTTTTTTTTCAGTTTCACGCTATATCTCGTATATAGCAGGGTAGACAGAGGGAAGCTAGTGTTAAGACACTCCGTTCTCCACTTTCCGTCGAATTTTCCAAGTCAAGTTTCGATAGAAATGAAAATATTTATAAATAATCATTCATACACACGAGTGGGGATTGCACCCACAGCCGTCACGTTCTCAATTTAATAATAATTTAAAATCGTTTTCTTATTAGGTATATAGGAATATATCTTAACTCTTTTTTTATTTTTATAATATGTAAAAAAATAAGACTATTTTTATCATTAAATGGAATACCATATATTAAGATTATTTTAGCATGATAGTATGCTCGTTAAGTATTTGAGGTTTAATATTTTCCCTTTGTAGTACAGTGGCCGCAGGGGCGGTGGTTTGTCGCCTTCACCAAATAGTTGTGCTACACCTTTGATCTTATTTAATGGAATTGGGAATTGAGTGGGAGCTTTAGGTTAATTTGAGGTTTAGATAACCGAGTTGTTAAAAGATTATTAAATACTTTTTAAGAATTAATTAGCTACTATTCTGGTGGCTCTAGCTGATATACTTGTACGTAATAAATAATTATTAGATATGTATTTTATTGTTAAATTCAATGAAATTAAAAAAAATAATTTTGACTATTTATTTTATTTCGATCGCTTTAATCTATATCTATATATATAAAATCGAAAGGTCACTCACTCATCACGAAATCTCAGAAACTACAAGTGCTAGGAATCTCAAATTTTGCATAGGAGTTACTTATAGGGCGTAGGTGTTCGCTAAGGGAATTTGCAATATTCGACTTCTAAGGGATTGTTTTTGGGGTCGAAAGTTTGAATGAAACTTCGTTACTACAAACGCTAGAAGTCTCAAATTTTGCATGGACGTCACTTATAGGACGTAGGTACTCATGGAGACAGAAATTAATAATAACGTAGTTCACGCGGGAGAAGCCGCGGGCGGGCCGCTAGTATAGTTATATTTGAAGTAAGTAAGAGTCGGGTTACCAATGATTGATCCCGACGGCGATAGTGATGCGAGTAAACAATAGGGATAGTGCTGCTATTTGGCTGTCTGTACACATGATGAGAAAAAACAAAATATTTTCAAAATATGAAAAAATAAATCTAAACTAAGTAGATAATAATAACTTACATAGTAGAATCTCTAAAAGCATTAAATTTCATAAACACTAATAGATTAATATTTGATTTACATGTTTCTGTTCAAGAATTAACATGAAATGAGACAGGAGAAAACAATCAATTAAAATGACTTTATTTAGTAATTTTCAATCTCTAGTACAATAGGTACATTCACTATTAATTTTTCCAAACTATTTCAATCCAAGCTATTTTATCTGAGAAGGTGGTAACAAAACATTCCCTAATAACGTCACATCCAGAACCCCGAAAATCAAAGAGGCGTAGAACATGGAATCAAAAATATACCCGAAATCAAAAGAAGTTTCCACAATGTTGCTCTAACACTAACAACGCGTGAAATCCTATTGAGAGCATCAAAGAGATAGCAATCCTTGGCCTGTAAATCTTCTAGTCACGAAACTAGCACATAAATATAAAGAAATAGGGCTTATTTTGTTGTGCCTGATCTCGGCTTCTGCTTACGGCGTTGTCCCCTGTGGAATAAATAGGCAATATTATCAACACAGATTCGATCGCCCCAGGCCCGTTGATGAGGTGGTCCCGTTAATTATTTAACAATTTGTTCTGTGATTCAATTGCTATACAAAAATTCAACGGTATTTCGGTATTATTATTATTTTTGAGTGAAATTTAATAGTTTTTTTTTTTAATTCTAGAATTATTAATCTGAAACGTTGCTACTGAGAAATGAAAAATCAATTTAATGCTCAAATTAATTTGTTCTTTTTCTTTTAAACATAACAAAAAATATCTTAAAGTTTATATAACAAACTTAAGTTATATACATATTAAATTAAGAAACAAATATTTAAAACTAGTCCTGATTTTGTATAACAACGAATCTACCATTAATTACGATAAGATCTATGATTACATTAAAAGTTATTTTTCTTTTATTATAATATTTTGTGAAACATATTTAATTATTGACTTTTTTTTCAGGATATGGCAGCAATTCGTTATCAGCGATGTCAAAGTCGTCTTTAGACGCTCACACACATCTGCGTCAACCAGGTGAGTAGAATTGTTTTCATATTTTATTGAAAAAATGTTATTTATTTTGTCCTGTACTTTTCGATTAGCCTGGTCACTTTCGTTTGGTGGGCATTGTTGTTTGGTGTTTTTTGTGGATCGTGACTTATACAGAAACAAGATATGTAATTGGATTTTGTCAGTTATTAAAGTAAATTATAACTTTTGATTCAATTTAATTTAAGGCAATAAAGTAGGAAAATTTATTTAGAAGTCTCATAACTCTTAGCTTAGATTATAATAACAAAACGTTAGTATTTGTAAGAGCAGGTAATAAACGCGAATATCACTATGACTTCTATAGTTTATATTAGAAATAAAAAAAAGATTTAAGTATATAATGATATTTAAAATAGATAAACAGCTAAAACCTCTTTGAAGCCTTATCTTGTGAAGTGAACCAACAAAAGGAGTTTGTAGAAAACATCAGGGACGGAATTGTGTAACGAACTACAATATTTTCTTTTATACATTTGCAAGGCCGTCCCAGACAAACATTCGGACTGTTTATTGTCCACGGTCAGTTACCCAGAGAGTACTTTTGTTTGTTCGTCGACCCACAGCGACGTTATGTTCCAACATATTCTATGGAGGGTAATCCATATATTATAAAAGATAATTTATAAAAGGTACAGATAGAAAGTTAAAATATTAAACAAAATTGTAACAGCCATTGAAAAAAAATAGTGTTTTTTAACATTTAGCCTTTAGACATTTTTTATGCTGAAATAATAATAAAATACTGAAACAATTTAACGTTTAACTAAATATAATCCATACCTATTTTATAAATTCGAAAGTAACTCTGTCTGTCTGTCTTTAACGCAATCAGGGCCAAACCGCTAATTTAATTGTGTTCAAATACTCATATAGAGATGCTTGAGGGTCTCGGGATGAATATAGGATATTTTTTTTTCTCATATTTGTAATATTTTCGATATATATCCATATATTAAAATACTAATTAATTTGACATGTTTATAACAACCGTTTGCTAAGCAACGATTTGGAAAGTTTGTTGTTAGAAAACGTCACCCAAAATGAGCTTGCTTAACGCATCTGAAAACTGAAAATATTTTCATAGTATATTTAATAAGTATTCGTATAGTTCAAGCGGGCGTAGTTCGCGCGTTCGGGTCCACTAGTCTTTGAATAAAAAGGATTTTACTTTATCAGTTTCACCAGTAATAGTATCTAGTCATGTATAAATATCAAACTTTATCGTAGCTTTTACCATGGCATGACAGATGTCAGTTCTCTATTTCATTAGATATAGGCTTGTTTGCGCGGGTACGCCGAGTGAACGCTGGCCACGTGACTCTTGACACCAGCCGTATCGGATTACAAATGCCGAAATAAAATAATGTCACAGCTTTTATATAGGTATATATCTATATTATATATAGTCATTATATCTATATTTCTTTCGTATTATTTGTATCGTTTGTAAAAACTCTTAATTTACCATTTTAAGTTCTGTTCTATTTGAAAATTTAATTATGAGTTTTAAGTTTTTCTTATGGTTTTTAATTGAAATTTAATATTTTTATTAACGTAATATAAGAGTCTGTATTGATTTTAAAAGTAAAAAAATATAGTTCCGGGAAAGTTTAGTTCAAAAAACGCTCAACAAAAGTTATTATAATATTTACCAAATTATTTATAAACATGTGATAAGCAAGAGAAAGGAATTCACCCAATTCGTGACGTAAATCAATATAATTTACGTAAATATTCATGACCTCAAGTAAACACGGCGTAGGTGCCTAAGAATACTGTTCGTAAGACACTTCAATAACCACGCAACATTTTATCACGCAATCGTTCTGTAGTAGGTATATCTAGAACATAATAATATAACAAAGATATGTATGTATAAATCGAAATTTATCTTTAGTAAATCTACTATTCCATGCAAGGTATAGTATAGGATATATTTTTTCATATATATTGGTTGGCATTTTCTAGTAATATTTTATATATATCTAGTAGTATTCATGCATATTTAGTTGCTGGTAACACTAGTAGCGTTTTGCGCTTGTAAAACTTTGTTGCCTTTTTAATTCAAAACAATAAAGAAAATTAAGCCTTTAGCACCCTTATCTTCCTGTAAGACACTGTTCCACTGTTAAGACACTATGTTCCCCATTTTCAACTAAATTCTGGAGAAAATGCCTGTTGGGTGGTGGAACTCAGTGCCACGGTTTGCCTCGACACCAAAGCAACGAAAATGAAAATATTAAATAATAAATTTCCTCGAATGACAATCTTCACATTTTGCACTCTTGCACCTGCACGACTGGCCTCAACTTACATCTTATATTATGAACTTGGAAATTTAGATCCAAAAACACATTTAACAGTAAATAAGCACATTTTTTTCCAGAAACACTTTCATCCAAACCCCCATTAATATACACTTAGCATGCATTCAATTTCGTCACGCGAGATATGTTCCGTGACACGGGCTTAATTGTGGCTCAATAATACAATGTTATTATAGAGTGCTTGCCTGACGTTTGATCGGTCCCACCCAAAGACAAACCGCGTTGCCCAAACAAACTTGGCAAACAGGGGTAGGAGATGTAAAAAAATCGTACAAATATTCTAAGTCACATTCCCGTTGTGTTGACAGGAAGTTGGAGAAATACAGTATACAGCATTTTAAGTTTCTTCTTCTCAAAGAATTTGATATTGGCAATCAGTTTTGAATGGCGTGGCGTATGATTTCATTCAATGATTTTTTTTAGCGTCACATTGTATCCTGTAAATAGTAGGGTAGGGGGGAAACCTAGTGTTAAGACTCCGTTCCCCATTTTCTGCCAAATTCTGGGGATTGCGTGTTGAGTTGCTGAACTCAACTTGCCTGAACTTGCCTCGAGTGAGAATCGAACCCAAAACCTGTTGCTTTTACAATCACACCCTTTGTTCCTGCGCCATGATAGGCTTCCATATTTTATTTTTACGATACATTAAATAACTCCAACACAAACAATGCATCTAATTAAGAAAACAAAACCAATTTAGCTTATTCATAAAAAAAAAATATGAACGATTTCATCCAATACCCAAACGTCATCCCCAAAACGATCAAAAGCAATTACCAACCAATAATTGTGTGTCCTAATACATAGAAATGTCAAAATTTATCTGCAGGGTGAGCTTTATTGAATCCGTATCCCTGAATCGGGGCTGAAATTGCAATCAAATGGCTAATAGTGTAGGGTCTTTCCACCGGACTCTCTCTCTCTCTAAGTACACATTCTCATGGTTCTTAAGTTCTCAATAATAAGGATTATAACGTGGTAAATATGTTCTTTTTCGTAACTATTCTTCCCTATTTTCTGGAACACGGTAATGCAGTAATTATCCATTTATTATCATTTTATTGCCGCAGTAGACGTTGCTCCTTTGTTCTTTTGAATTATTTTAGCAAGAATGTTTTTGGAAATCTCGTTGTGTAAAGATAGCAATCCTTGCTAAGTGAAATAAATATTAACTTATAACTACTTAAGTTGTGATTAGAAAATCTTTTTTAATAAAAACACAATATTTTTTTATTTATGTATTTTTAATATATAAGCAAAGAACTTGCTCCGACTTTGTCGTCGGTTAATTAATTGTAAATAACAGAAATAAATAAAATTTTAAATATATGTTTGTTGTCAGTAAAAATTAAATAGTACTTCATATATGAGTAATATTAACTCTGAAATGAAAATCAAAAAAGAAAGAAAGAGTCGAAAGAGAAAAATAGCAAATGTTTTTTTATTGAACTACTAATAAGAAGGGTAGTTTTCATGATTTTTTTTCAATATTTAAAAAAAAAATCGCTGTGTCTGCCTTTTTTAAACGTATACGTATATAATAGAAAACTTTCGATATTTAATCCAGATACCTACCTACTTTTAAAATTAGTCTATTATACATATAAAAAAGACCATTAAAATGGCCAACGATATTGATCGACTGGTGTCTGTGGCGTCATAATTGGAATACAAATTTCTTCTTTGACGCCGCGGCGTCAGGAGGGTCGTGATTTGGTCTTTTGTGCGTCACGCATTAACTCCTTCGAGCCTCTGGCTACCCCCTACTTCGTGCAGCCTGACATTTCGATATATACTTTATTACATAGATGAAAGGTTCAAATGCCTGTGACGTTACTGACGATCAGCGATTTTAGGTTTTCGGCAAACGCAATAAGAACTGTTTCGCGTCCGCTAAACGTATACATGAGGCCAGCCAGTATTGCAGTCATTTTTTGAAATTAGATTTTACTTAGTTCACATAAGGTTTTGTTTTGATCTGTTTGTTATTTAAAGTAGTAGAAAGATTACTGTCGGTAATGGGTGCGTAATTACAGTAGAAAAGCATACATTACGAGGTTCATTTGGCGAGCAGCGATCACTCGAAGGGGTTCCAAGTGCTTTGGGAATTAGCCTCACACTGATTTCATTTAACTGCAAACATCGTACGTGATACTGGAACACTCTTTCCAGCCACTCGACGCTGATTCAAGCAATTAAGTCGAACGTTAGAGTTAGCGTAGTTTCTTTACTTTGTTTATAGTTATTTATTTTAAGGAAAACATTACCTTTTACCTCACTGATAAATATATCTACTATTTATATGTTAGATCAAATTATGTAGCAAGGATAGACAGAGTTAACCTAGTGTTAAGACACTCCGTTGCCCATTTTCAGCCAAATGGAGTTTCAGGTCTGTTGAGTGGTGAAACTCAACGCCGCGCTTTGCCTCGACACCAGATCGAAGCAATGAAAATATTAATTTATGTAAACATTTAATTTCCTAGAGTAGGGATCGAACCCGCAATCAGTCACATTTACATTCCCTATCCTTCTAATCACGATAGCCACGACATTAATTCATATATTTCGTCCATATATATTTTTCTCCTTACTCTCTCCATACTCTCAGAAAAACCCTACAACGTATAACGTAGAAATACATCACAAAATTATAAAATAAATCACACCAGAAAACACTATTGGCTATAGTGGTTCAATAAATTTCATATAGTAGCCTTATAGGGGTAGTTTGTTTGCGGCACAGTGTTGACCGTCGCGGGAGAGCGCCAGAGCGCTCTTGTCAACGCCGCGGGGGACTCATATTGTGAATCTTGCGAAAACAGTATGCCAACACTATTCTATTTTATCTTTGTTATATTTATTATGTTGTATTCGTACCTCAGAACGTACCCTTCCTACAGAACGTTGCGTTTCTATAATTATCGAAACTTACGCTTATCTATCTATATATATAAAATTGAAAGGTCACTCACTCATCACGAAATCTCAGGAACTACATGTGCTAGGAATTACACATGTACATGTGTGTGAAATTTTACATAGGAGATACTTATAGGACGTAGGTGCTCGAGAAGACAGGAATTTGCAATATTCGACTTCTAAGGAGTTGTTTTTGGGGTTGAAAGTTTGTATGAAACTTCGTTACTACAAAATTGCTAAGAGTCCCAAATTTTGCATGGACGTCACTTATAGGACTTAGGTACTAATGGAGACAGAAATGAATTAGAAAGTAGTTCACGCAGGCGAAGCCGCGGGCGGGCCGCTAGTAATTCATATTTATTAAGATATTTTATTATTTTAATTGAAATATTTATTTAAGGCAAAGTGCGGTGTTGAATTCCAATACTCAATAGGCAATGACAAAGAATTCGACGGAAAATAGGGAACGGAGTATTTTAACACTAGTATTTTTACACCCTCTGCTTAACCTGCTGTGTGCGGGTTATAGCGTGAAGCTGATGATTATTTTTTTTGATTAAGGTAGAACCATTAAAAATTATTGAAATAATTTTAGTTTATATAATAGTGAAATAGTTAAAATTATTATCAAATCTCATATATTTTGCCAGGACTTGTATTTCCAATCAAGCAAATATGAAATTGTATCATAAAACAATCATGCAACAATTCGTAGCAGAGGTGAGCTCGACCTCCCAATCTATTGCAAATTGAAAATGTAATCACATTTCGTCAATTCCATTTGGTGCAGTCATAACTTCGTTTTGTATTCAGGTGAAAAATTTCTGGGGTTTCCTATTGAAATGGATGGTTTTTATATGTAATTATTTTAAAAATCTATTGTAGAACTATTGAGAAGAAACAACCATGTTTCTATTTAAAATTTCAATTATTTTTTTTTAAAATGATATAATATGTTGAAACTTCACGCTGCATCCAGCTTATAGCAGGGTAGGCAAGGTAAACCTAGTGTTAAGACACTATGTTTTCCCCTCCGCCGACTTTTTCGAGGAATTTGCTTGTTGAGTGGCTGTATTGAACCCCAGGCTATTGCCTTAGTGCCAGAACGAAGAAATGAAAATATTACCTAATAAATTTATCGATGTTTATATTTCATGAAATATTTAAGAAATTATTAATCAAAATATGAAAATTAACCTTGAAAAATTCAATATGTTCATTATAATTTTATTTACTAACGTGCGTGAAGCTGATATATTTATTTGTTAACCATAATTAGTTTTAAAATTTTCATTATTACTTTTACAAGTTGCAAATAATTTTATTTGATTACTTTGTTTTTTGCTATTTATCTATATTTTTGCAGATAAATGTTATTAGGTATATTTATTATGTTTAAAAATAAAATGAAATATGCGATTACTGTGTGCGTTCATGCGAGTGCTATCAATTTAGCGAGCTCGAACGATTGAGTGATCAGTTAAAAATTTTACCTATTTACATATTATTAGAAATTACTTTGTATATGAAATATTTCACAAATAACTTAAGCACTTAATTAAGAAAAATTCTACCTACATGAATGAATAAACATAAGAATTATCAACAAATCTAGCATCATCTAGCCATCCATTGCAATAAAAAAAATATTAGTACCTTAATAGGTTAACTCAATTAATTTAAGTATTAAAATATTGGAAATTATTAAAAATAAGTAAAACTTTCACTGTACATTGTTTTCTTCATCTTCCAAGTATAATTATGTAATGCTTAAGTATTTATATTATCTATATATATATAAAATCGAAAGGTCACTCACTCATCACGAAATCTCAGAAACTACAAGTGCTAGGGATCTGAAATTTTGCATAGGAGTTACTTATAGGACGTAGGCGCCCGCTAAGACGGGCAATTAACTAAAATTAACTAAATTTGCAATATTCGTCTTCTAAGGGGTTGTTTTTGCGGTTGAAAGTTTGTATGAAACTTCGTTACTACAAATGCTAGGAGTCTCAAATTTTGCACGCATAGTTCACGCAGGCGAAGCCGCGGCCGGGCCGCTAGTATTAAATATAAATAAAATTCGACTATATCAGCTACAGTTTCAGAATTGGGAAAATAACCCGCCCGCCCCAACACAAGTAGTCATTTATCATAATCATCTCGATTAGATCGCGCCTCGCCCTCCAGGGGCGTTTAACTACCCTCCATTTAACAGTTATTTTCAACTTTTTTTTTATTCAAAACGTGTCTTTTGTTACTGCTTAGTCGACTAAGCTGTTGCTGTGATTCATTTATTTATGAAATTTTAACCACTTACTATAAAATGACGCACCATATAAAATTGCATTAAGTTAAGTTTTGGTAGGGAACTGCTATATATCAAAAGGTGATTTATAGAATAAAATAATCCTTGTAGACAGTTCAGAGAGGTCGTCGTGGCGCAGCGGCACAAGGCTGTGACTGTAACGCGATGGTTATGGGTTCGATCCCTACTTGATATTTATTTACGTTTGTTTATATTTCCATTTCTTCGCTCTGGTGTCGAGGCAAAGCGCTGGTGAGTTCTGCAACTCAACACGCAATGCCTCCGAAATTTGCCAGAAAGTGGGGAACGGAGCGTCTTAGCACTAGGTTCCCTCTGCCTACCCTGCTATATGCGTGATATAGCGTGAAGCTGTTTTTTTTTTAGTTTCAGAAACAATAATTTTTGTTTTATCTACATGCACTACTCGTTTCAATTGAACATTGTGAATATAATAAGAGGAAACAAATTATGCCAACTTATTCCAATGAAATAAGTATAATATTTAGTAGACCAAACTAGAAATCTTACGTCTTTAGTAAAGATCTATTGTGATATAAAACTCTACGTTGGAAAATCTCCGTCCGTGTAGACATGCACGCGGAATTTATCGCCACCATTTTATCCGAACATATGTATTATTATTAGATTTTAATATTATAATTTTTTCACCTTCCTGTATTCCGCAAGTAGCAGAGTAAGGCAGAGAGAGCATTTGCTCGAATGGGAATCAAACTTTATTATATTGTATATATTTATACACACACACGTATTTTTAGTGTTGTTACACACAACACAAAAAAACAAAACAACATCTAAACAAACAAAACTTAATAAACATTAGTCGTAGAAGTATAAATAAGTACGCCAGTACAACAGGTAATAAGAAACAATTTTATGATAATCGTTTACTGTATTGCTTTAATGATTTAATCCATTAAAAATCACAATGCTGTCGGATGATAAAATTCAAAAGAAAAGTTAACAGGCATATTTAGCATTCTCTGTACATAAAATTCGTGTATCTGAAATTTATTTATGGTATTTAACATAAGAATGTATACTTCGCCCTGACAGTAGTACAACGGCAAACGATTTCTGTAAAACAGGAACTTCAAAGGAACATACGCCTTCATTACTAGGCACTGTAAAGAATAGTTTATGGTGTGCTTCCTCGCGAGTAACTGTCAAGTATGAAAATACAAAAGTTAAATTATTAAGAAAAAAACACGATGTGATAACAGAATAGCGGAATGACGGAAATTTTAA
>JAEBDU010000064.1:1243955-1300344 GCA_016802625.1 Heliconius numata | reverse complement strand
ACAAAGTCGATGTAAGTATAGAAACTAAATCAGCATACATTTTTACAGGGTTGGTTAAATATCCGACGAATGCCTACATGCATAATACTACGAGCAACGTCTTACGAAACTGATCTTTTTCGTAGTACAATGTTTAATTTTCAACTGTGCGTTCCACGTATCGTATACTGTCATACTCGGAGAAGATATAGATACTACTTTTACGAATGGTATTTACCTCTAGATATGGTTGGTGGTATGAACTGGGATATCTATTTTTACGGCCCGATTACTTTTAAATGGCAATAAATTATTTTTTAGAGGTTTCACAATAGTTAATAAATATTGCAATTTGTTTCATTCCATCTAAGACATTATATTGTTATTATTATTAATGTATCAATTATGAAATAATGTTTTTAAGGACTTAACGGAACGTAAGTAAAACCAGTGACGAAAGAAAAGCGAATAAATAACCCTTCAAATGAGCAAGTTATATTATTTTTCGTTAAAATAGAAAATGAGGACCAAAGTACTACATATACTTTTTATTATCTTTTTTTACATAAACACAATTTTACCTTAGTCTGTCAAATTACTAATGAATTATGAATTGTATAAAATTCAACCAATATTTAAGCCTTATTTATTTGCATAATGCTATCTAAAATTATAACTCGAGGATAATCGTCCTGTGAGGCCAGCCGTGACGCAGTAGCACAGACTGTAATCTAATACTGAAATGAAATATTGGATATTAAAGAGCGGCGTTAAGTTTCGCCATTCAACAATAAAAACACCGCAAACAGTATCCGCACTCCACACGGAGTGTCCTGACACTGCCTCACCTGTCACGTGACGAACGAAACGAGCAAGATAAAGCTAAAAAAATTAATAAGTATAAAATTTTCCCTTCGTTGACACTCGGCCGCCATAAGCATTGCAGCATTTATGGCATATTCGAATCTATTAGTCACGGGCACGATTCGTTACAGCTCCCTACTTTATAACCCAACAGTAATACAAGTATCATTAACTATTACTTTATTATAATATTAACAAAGCCGCGAACAGTACTCGGGGGGCCCTTTTGTTTCTATTTCAATATACAGTTACATATTAACATCTACTTCTGTTATTTGGAATTTGAAAGATTTAAGTCTTTATTTGGATGCAATTATAACTATTTTCGTCTGAGAGTTATATTTTTATTTCTAGAGAAGTACTTGATTATTGTTTCAACGATTTCCATGGCCGTTGCCATTGTGAATTCAATGGATAATTACTAAACAAAATGTTCAATATGAAATTCAAAAGTATCATACCTTTTTATACAGTTAAAAAAAGGGTCCTTGGGTATTAAAAGTAACTAGGTACTTCAGTCTTCGACCAAAAATTTCAGTCAATTTACTTGTGTCTATTAAACTGTATGTACTTCTTCACTTATCCAACACTGTCATTCTAGTGTAGATAAAAACAGTAAATTATTAAGTTATCTACATAAAGAATTCGAAAATACCAATAAAATTGTTTTTATGCGAATATGGTTCTAATTCTCATGACCATAAAATATATTAAATGTAAAACACATTACTTGGTCCACCATTCCACGATCGGTGGCTAGTATTATCTATGCTAATTCAGAGGGCTGCACGTTGTACTCATTACGCCTGCTTTAAATGCAATCTATGCACTGAATCTGACTTTTTTCGGTTTTGTTGTTTATTTGTTGTCAAGGCTACAACTATCTTTATAGCCTAGATATTTCTAGATAAGTAAAATGTTTTCTTCACAAAGCAGTTAATCCTGGATGACGAATTTTTTTCATAGCATATATTTATATAAATGCTTTTAATTAATAATAATATTGTAATTTCAAGTTAATTTAGGTAAAGCTATGTTTATTAAATTGGATACACAAAAATGATAAAACTCTTAGTATCGGATTCTGCACGGTCTTCTATTACTCATAATATTGAATAAATTAAAGTAGCATAATATCACAAAATAATGCAAAAAAATAAACTATAAATCGTTAAAAGTATAGCATAAAATCATTACACGAACTACAGGTATAGATCATATTTGCCTTTTTCACGTTGTAACTCTTGTAGCTTCCAACGCGGATGCTATTTGATTGATTTCCTGTCACATACGGTAGAGAGACCTAATAACTCCAGTTACTGAGAAGACCAGCAACGTCGTATGAATGTTTGTAGAATTATAGCCAAAATAAAAACGCGTGGATAATTAGGATCCACCCCTATGACTCAGGGTTGAGTATAAAATAAGAACTGCTATCACAAGAGTCGTAGGCTAGGTCGGTTGATAAAAAACAGTAAGTTTTTGTAGCAGTATTTTGGCCAGGCAAGTTCAATGTTCATAAAAATCATACAAATGTAAAGCTCAGATTTTTGACTCTTTGATCTGTTGACCTTTGATCTTTGACCTTGTGAAAGAATAAAAATTAAAATAAACTGTACAGAAAATATATTGATATTTTAGAACATAATAACTATATTTATGTTATTTAATAGTTGAATGTTCGTATAATAAAAAAATGTAAAGTAGGTTTAAGTAAACATTTTTTAAATAAAACAATATAAATTATTCCCATGGTAAGCTTTGTTAAGTTTTGAACACACCTATACCACTGAATATATTTAGTTAACGTTTTAACCAAAAATCAAAATTATTATACAGAAAAAAATAATAGAATGAAATAAATTAAATCTCACCTTCTCCTTGCAGATCCATACCAGATGTTCGGTCCTACAAGCAGTCGTCTGGCAAATTCAGGTAAAAATATAATACATTCAAAATGTACTGGAAAAATAAATTACGTTTTTCAAGTAAAAGAAACTCACCAGGGCGACCAAGCAAACTAGTCGGTAACACGCAACCACTTTTAGATGGATTTGATACCAGCCATGTGGGAACAGAGTTTACGTGTATATCACATACAATATACGAGTGAATTATCTGTATAGATCGACCCTTGTGTAAAAGTCAAATGTTAATAGGGCAGTGATTGTAGGGTCATGATATTACCACCTGGGGTTATAAATTAATCAACATCGATTATTTGATGTAATCGATTGTGTTAGAGTTAAAGTGTTTTAATATGATAGATAGAAATAATGTATAAGAATATTTTTTTTTAATATTATTTTTTTGTATCCACACATAGCAGATTGGCCTTGAACCTGGGAAGTTAGTGTTAAGACACTCCGTTCTTATTAAGACACTTCCGTTGCCCGCCTTGTGCCGGGCAACTCTTGAAGCCATTGCGTGTTAAGTATAGATATTTCATTTTCACGAATAGGAATCGAACCCAAAGATGGTGTATTTACAGTCGCACCTTTGCGCACCTGTGAATATATTAGCACAAAAAAACTATAATTTGAAATATTTGTATAACATTGCCTTTTAGAGAAAAATATATGTGTATATCAAGTGACTTACTTCTATGAATGAAACGTTTATTTGTTTACTAGTACGAATTTAATAATATGAACTTAACAAGATTAAATTTTTAAATTGTTGTTTTTATTATTTTTCTAATTACAAATCAGAATACAATAAATATTGTAATTTTTTATAATAAAAACAGCTTTCGTGCACATTCCAACCCCTAAATCTGTTGTGAAATTTAAAAAAACCTTGCAAATGAATATAAATTACCTTACCTAACGTTACAACTACGGGCTAAAGCATATAATTACATTACTTAGCTTAGTCAGTACACACGCGTGCATTTCGTGAGACAGTCACAGCACGTGGCGTTGCGTAATTGCCAGCCTTTCCCACGACCTTATCTCACCTGTGACCGACGTGGGCGCAGGAACTGGGGAGGCCGGGTGGTAGAACCCATACTAGAATAATCCTGTGCCCACCCCATACTTTTTATTAACAAAAAATGGTCTAGAAAAATTAAAAGTAAAACGTTTACACGAACGAACATATCTGTTCCAAGCTAAAGTCCAGGGTTATCTCAGAAATATATTACTAATACGAAAAAATAGAGTTATAACTGGTGATGACTGATGAACTTTGAACCCGCAATCTTTGCGAAATTTAATATGGAAATCGTCTTAAAAATCACAGTTATTCAATAATAGCAAATATTTAATTAAGGTAATATTAATATATTTCATCATCATCATCATCAGCCTGTCCTCGTCCACTGCTGGACTTAGGCCTCTCCAATATTATTTAAATATTTAATTATCGTATAAAACTAGACACATTACTCCACTGCTTACCCTACTGCATGCAAGGTAGAGTGTGAACCTAAAAAAAACTGCAGTAACATAAAAGTTATTTTAATAACGACAATGTATAGTACAATAGATGATAGCTTTACGTACAATTAATTGCAAGTCGTAAAACCGATGAGGCTTAGCAGACAATGCCTCAAGCTACCAGTGAGGCGAGAGGCGAGCGCAAACGTTGTGACTTCGACATAATCGATTGGGTATAAATCACTGGGATGGTACGCTCGTGTGACCTGACCGCCTATTATAGTGTACGCAGAAAAGATTATATTAACAACGAATAATTTCACGCTTTCACGCTAATCACGCTTTATCCCGCAAACCTTAATTATTTTTTCTTATATTAGTATTGGTTATTATATTAATTATAACATGAACGCCTTTGGTCTAATAACTCTACATTTATTAGAGATTAGATGTAGAGTCTTATCTACATGAAACTTATAAAATGTGCTTGACATTTCACAAAATTCGCATAAATATTTCTATTTATATATCTATATGGAAAATGCCTGACTAAACAAAAATAAGACAAAGAAATTTAGATACGTTTTGTAAAACTTCAATTTTACTTGAACAAAATAAATTAATGAATGAATGAAACTTCATTGATAAATAATCTATATATTAGTATGTGAAATAAAAAAAATAAGCAACGCGGATGGAGGAGTAGGGAAGTGTCATTATTTATATCGACAAATAGTTTAATTAATAAAATAAATATAACATATATTACCATATTTGATGGTATTTATTTACGTTTATATTTCCATTTCTTCGCCCTGGTATCGAGGCAAAACGCGGCGTTGATCTGCCACTCAACACGCAATGCCTCCAGAATTCAGCATAAAGTGGGGAACGGAGTGTCTTAACACTAGCTTCCCTCTGCCTACCCTGATGTATGCGGGATACAGCGTGAAGCTCACCAATATTTGAACATCAGATTATGTTAACATGTTTCTTTTTATGAAACAGTAAAAAATATATCGATCGATTTTGAAAACGAAAATCACAACATATATTTTTTTGCTACCAGTACTCGGTTACAGCTGGGCGCGTTCGCCTCAAGTCGTGCGTATTCGGAACATAGCCGCCCAATATCGCAACATGCGGTGCCAACCCTACACATTATACTTTTCGTTTCGCTAAGTACCTATAGGTCCGATAGAATACGCGTTACATTAGTTTAGATGTTTGTCAGCTATGAATAAATATTTTTTAAACATTCTCGTTTACTATAAATAATAATATAAATCGTAGAAAAATATCTGTTACTGATATTAAAGTTTTTAGTAGGAATACCTAGTAAAACGACGCCTTATGAGAGTTACACAACTAGAATTTGCAAATTATAAGGAATCACTATAGAACTTGTCTTTTGCAAAAGCAGAAGTTAAAGTAATTATAAGTTAGTTTACTTTCGGTTTAAGAGGTGAGATGAAGAAATTAAACCTTCAGCTAAATTTTCTTCTTCGGATTTCTATACAACCCTTCTTTTACTTATTAAAAACTTAAGCCATTTATTTGCAGGATCAGGTCAGATACAACTTTGGCAATTTTTATTGGAGCTATTGAGTGACTCCAGCAACGCAGGTTGTATCACATGGGAGGGTACTAACGGTGAATTCAAGCTGACTGATCCAGACGAGGTGGCCCGCCGGTGGGGAGAACGCAAGTCCAAGCCCAACATGAACTATGACAAACTTAGCCGTGCTTTAAGGTAACAATAACGCGAAATGCTAACTGGAATCGTTTTCTTTACAGGCATTGCGATGTTTGGGTACCCATTTTTGCTAAGCGCTTTTCTTGCCTTGCGATATTACTAATATGGTTATATTTAATTTAGTCTTATTTTTTTAATAAAGTTAAATTTGTGCAGATATTACTACGACAAGAATATTATGACGAAGGTGCATGGTAAAAGATATGCGTACAAGTTCGATTTCCAAGGGCTAGCTGCAGCCACTCAGCCAGCGGCCAGCGACCCAGCTTATAAGTACCAGAGCGATTTGTTCATGAGCTCTTACCACCACTCTGCTAAGCTATCTTCTTTCATGGCTCCACATGCAGCTATGCCGACTTCGACAGGTAAAAATTGTTTTTTTTTATTACTATTTCTATTTTATTCGTTATGACTATGCGAATTTACTTCGTGTGTTTACTATTTACAAATGCCATGAAAGTTACTTTTCAAATAATAAATTATTATTACGCTTTTAAAAATATAGATCACGCCTTACTGTTATTATCAATCAACCCACTGTTTTTTTTACCTATTTTGTAATTAAGATAAATTAATACTAACTTTTTAATGAGATCGGTATCAAACAACAATAATTAGTGTATTAGCTGATATCGTTCTTTACATTCCAACCATAAAAGACAATTAGATGACGACGTTAAAAATAATGTTGAACATAAATACATAGAGTAATATTTTTTGCAACATCGCACTGTAATTTGAAAGAATAAATTACATAATTAACCTCTATGACCTTAGTAGAGGCCAATTGTCACTTAAAAGACCTTAAATCTTATAACAACTGTACTCAATTGCCTAACAACACGTGAAATGGTAAAACGATTCTCAAAAGTAGTAGCTTTTGAGCGTAAAAGCCTTTTTTGGAGAAAAAATCCTTAAAACCAATGTATAAATAAGAAGTAATATCATGCACCCTTCAACAGCAAAGTGTAATCTGCATCCAATGCTAATGTACACTAGCTGACCAAATATTGGCGTTCAGCTCGAGGCGGGATGTCATCGGCATGCCCCGCTTCACGCACTTGACTTAATGGAATAAACATTCATTTTCTCAGTAGCTCTCGTCTGTGGCTGTGGGTGAACCTATTTCTTGGGTTTTCAAGTTTGGAAATTGTTTTTCCAAAATATTTAGCTAGTTCAGACTGTTTTGGAACAAGAGGAAAATTGAGGGTTAAAATTAGGTATATATTAATAGTAAGGCGTATCTGAATAACAAGGCTTGAAAAAAAACAAAAAAAATTATATTCTAAGATTTCTTTCGTGGCAAATTTTTGGCGATGCGATAGAAACCTATTTATAGAACAGCGAATATTATGTTTTTATATATGTAATCATATATTTCAAACAAAATGCTTATACAGGTGTATTGTGTTCCTAAGCATTACCCTTGCAATTAATATTAACTTAGGCTAGCAAACTTTGTTTCAGCGTCAATATTCCCGTCAGCCTCATGGAGTAACTGGGGCGGGGGTGGCGGCAACCTCTACTCCCCCCACTCTATGGCTCCTCCCCATGTGACGTCACACCTGGGCTCCTATCCGCACTACGCATGACCGGCCTACTGAAACCATGAAACCCATGACATTCCGTGGCATTTCAACCAGTCGATGTCAAACTAATTATTTTATTTTTATAGATGTGATGTATGCTGAACTTCGGCAAAACGTTGTAAGGCGTATATAAAAAAATAGTTAAGGCTGTACGAATATTTTGACGTAGATAAAATTATCCTCTTTGTTATTTCTAAGTCTTCAGATATGATAAAACATGAATTGATGAGGGAATTCGTAAACCATCGTCTGTAATAGTCATCGTCTCTTATTAATATCCTCAGGGTATATACCTGCAGAAAGAAATCTAAGCATTGTGTTTGTTTTTAATTTTTGTGATGGAATTATAATTATGTGACTCGGGACTAGTCTTCTATCAAAATGTAAATACTAGATACTCATTAATTAAGTAGAATTGTATTATTTATTTAGAAAGTCAAGTATTAAAAATTTTAATAATTACATAATATTATTACCGAATATATTATCTAAGCTTCTCATGGATTTCTTCAAAAATAATAATAACGCGTATATTTTTTATTAAAATGTCTAAAATACAATGATGCGGATAATACTCGTATTATACGACCGACAAGAAGCTATAACAATTGATCAGAAGATAAAAATGTATATGGCTAACCAAATTTTCTGTATCCTGTCAAATGTCAAATTTCCTGAGAGCCAGATATGTAATTTTGCCATTTTTCTCTAATTTGGAAATTTTGTAAATGCCTACTTTTCTAAATCGAATATTTATCACGAAAAATCGAAACAGGAATAGTTATTTCAGTATTAATATGTATAAATTTTTATATAAATTGTAGTATAATGATAAATATTATTAATTTCAATGATGTTGAATTTAATTGTGAAAGTTTGAAATCTTAATATCTCTAGAAGTAGTAATGAATTGTGCCATGCCATTTATATGCGAGATTTATTCAAATGAGTGAGTTACCGGTAATCTGTACAATTCGGTATTTTTTTACGATATCTTGGAAATGTATGAAATATCTAAAACGTGTAAATAATGTGTAAAATATTATTTATTTTATACTTTGCCTAGGTATTCTATACAATACCGAACTTGTGTACTTGTTTATTATTGCAGATTTTTGTTGATACTTACATATTAATGTACTAAAGCCAGTACAGCTTTAAATTTAGCGGAATTTATAGGTAAGGTTAGTTTTTTTAAGCTTAAAAGTTTCTAACCTAACCTACCCTGCACTTAAAAACCGCCAAATCGCTATCTGAAATATAGAAATATAGATCATTATCTATTTTTTACATATTTTCGGTGGAACACCAAATACTCTATTCAATTCCTAGGGGTTTTAGTCATTACCTAGGTAAAGTATGTAATGGACAATAAAATTCATGATATTTCATATATGGCCTGGACGCCCCAGGAATTCTATACATTGTTGAGATATTGTATAGAATACCTGAACTATACAGATTGCCCTTTAACATAAATACTCTTTCGGTACATTTAAAACCAATACAAAAAGGCCTGCAAAATCCATGTACTGTTTCAAAATGTTTCTATCGATATATAAATAATAATCCTAATACGACTAGACGAAAGAGAATTTTAGAAGATTTTCGAATACGATATGCTTACGTATTATTTTCAAGCATACTTTAGTTTTATAGGATACCATTTATGTCCTTAGAAAAAATATTTTTACGATATATAGGTATTTTGACTCCAAATTCTTTAGATTCATTGCATAAAACAAACTTAAGTTATTTCGGTGGGTGTGGTGGTTGTTTAATTGATATATAAGTAAACTAGTGGACTCGAACGCGGCTACGCCCGCTTGAACTTTACGAATATTTATTAAATATATTTACGATATTATTTTCAGTTTTCAATAGAGAGATGCGTTAAGCAAGCTCATTTTGGGTGACGTTTTCTAGCAACAAACTTTGCAAATCGTTGCTTAGCAACGGTCGCATATCGACGGTTGTTATTAACATGGCGGAATAAATTGCATGTCAAATTAATAAGTATTTTAATATATTGGTATATATCGAAAATATTACAAATATGAGAAAAAAAAGTATCCTATGTTCATCCCGAGACCCTCAAGTATATCTATATGAGTACTTTATCAGAATTGAATTAGCGGTTTGGCCCTGACTGCGTAAAAGACAGACAGACAGAAAGACAGATAGACAGACAGACAGACAGAGTTACTTTCGAATTTATAATATAGGTATGGATGAGTAATGGAAAACCTTCGAAAATTTTCTAAAAATCTCATAGAAAATGTACACATTGTGTCAACAAGTTTTGAATCCAAACATATTGTATATAATAAAGTAGATAATATTTAAAAAGTGCAATCGTATTATTATGCATAAATTGTAGAAAATATAATAATAATAATAATTAATTTAATAAAATTACTGCTGTATATTGTGTTTCTTTCTATAATTTACAAAAATGTATTAAAATAACTTAACTGTATGTATAATTTGAGAATTAAATAATCTTAGACTATGTTTTTGTTTGAGAATTGTGAATTATTTTACAGGAATAATGTAATTTCCTGGACATATTTTAATTAGATGATAAAAACTGTAGGTAAAGTCTCTAAATACTAGTTAAAAATATATGAATGAATAACCTTTAGTTACCTTATTGTGATTTTATTTTATAAAACCAGTTGTTCCCAGTCACTATTATTTTTAAATGATTTATTTACACGATTATTTATTATTTATTGAAGAATAATTATTTTTTAATTTATATTGCATGTGTCGAAATGACTCCATTTAGACGTAGTATCATTATATAGATGTTATTGTACTTGGGAATGAATAAAACAAATGAAAAATCGTCTTTAATTTATTTTTTTAATAGTCATGTATTTTATTAATATATACCTATTTATTATAATATTATTGAAATAACAGCTCTCATAATAATAACTAAATTAATAATATTTCTCCCTGAGATCGTGGTACAAGCGTGTGACTGTAAGCACAGCAGGTTGTGGGCTCGATTCCCAATCGATGAAATGATGGAATATTTAATATTTTCATTTCTTCGATCTAGTGTAGAGTCAAAGAGTGGCGATGAGTTCCGCCCCTCATCATGCTTCCAGAATTATGCAGAAATTGGGAAACGGAAGTTTCTTAATGAAAACGGAGTGTGTTAACACTTTGTTCCCAGTTCACTCTGCCTACCCTGCTATGTGCGGGATATAGAGTGAAGCTAAAAAAAATCTCTGAAAGTATTTAATGTTACAATTTCATTGCAGATTGAAATGACAATAGATAATTTTTGTTACCTATGTAGTGTGGAGCGTTTCCAATCGTAGATACTACGCCATCTTGTTTTAATGATATTATTATTAAAGTTATTAGTGTAATCTGTTAAATAAATTATCGTAGTAGAGTACATCACAGTGAGTTCTCTTAATATCATCGTGCAGTTCTGTTTATGTCCTTAGGGTTCCGTATCTAAAAAGAAACATAAGAAACTCTTATAAGATCACTTTGTTCTCCTTCTGTGCAACTATCAAGATTATTTATGTCAGGATTGTAAGGAGGTATCACGCTGAAATTAATATCAAATATTCATGATCCACCACCACGAGCTCTGGAGACATAGAAAAAATTAAGCTTTTCAAGTAACAATAAAAAGACAGTAGCATTTATGCATCGCTTTTGCTGTACATTTTGTATGAAATTCGCTACGTTATCAAAAGCTATAGCGTAGGCACTTCCCGTGGACCTACAATTGTAAAATCTGACACTTAGAATACGAAATATAACAAAAAAATAGAAGCTTAAATTTGTCAGGTGTATTCGCTGCATAGGTACTCAAAATCAATAGAGTTTTTCCTTTTGTCCTATAATTATGAAATTATATTTACATTGCCGATAAAAACTATTATTGTAGTATCAGCTTTACGCTGTATTCCGCACACAGCAGCGTAGGCAGAGGGAACCTAGTATTAATATACTTCCTTCTTCATTTTTCGCCGCATTCTGGAGGAATTGCGTGGTGAATAGCGAAACTTAACGCCGCTCTTTCCCTCGACACCAGAGCGAAGAATGAAAATTTCCACGAAAATTCCTCGGATGGGGATCGAACTCATAACCGTCGGGTTACAGCCATACTCCTATGCCACTGCACCACGAAGGCCATCGATTATTGTAGTAAACTTAAGTTTATCAATTTTATAAACTGTACCTACTTCCTATTGACCTATAATCCTGAAATTATTACGGAACCCTAAGAGGACGATTTCGAGTTGCATTTGACCTGTTTTAGTTTTCTATGATATATGTAGATACTTATCAATTTACATAAAATTGTGTATCTGTAGAGTTCTAGTACTCTACTACTAGATATAAAATGCATTTATGGAAATTTTAATAATAAAATGGTTTTTGAGACATCTATATCGCGGCATAAGAGACGTATCTACATTTTCTAAATTTTTCTATATTTTGTATGTGAGTAATCACCACCTCTTTTATTATTTTATATTATTCTATTTATCGATTTATTAATAGAGGTAGTATAAAAGTTAGAGGTAAAGGTGATTGCGGCAGGATTCTTCTAAGTAGTTCTAGTAATCTATTCTATTAATCGTGTATTATTATTTCTGTTTATCGTTTTTTTAAATATCATTAAAAAAAAGATTTCTGCAGATTTAAGATATGGGATCTCAGACCAATAGTGCCTTAGATTTCATTTCACAAGACTACTAGTAGCGCTATCTATCAGAAGACTGTTGAAAAAAAATCGTATAAATAAAATTTTATTTAATTTATTTAAACCTATAAATAGAAATTTTAAAAAAGATGACAGTCGTCTGCCAAACTATTAAATTAAATTCAACAAAAAATATAGTATTATTAATATACTAGCTTATCTACCCTCTTTAATACATATGCATCTCAAGAACTACGTAGTATCCAAATTTACCATTTATGTGTTTCATTTTGAAAAAGTTAACTTTTGCCCCACCAGGTGTCACTATAAATAAAAATTTAGATTTAAAAATATATAAGTTCTACTGAAATATTTTTTTGTCCAGTGTAAATATAATTCATAATATGGATTATGTAATAATTGTAAGTAGGTCACTGCCTATGTTTTATTTTATTTTAAAAATCAATTAAATGTTCTTAACCTTTTTATCGATGAAAAAAAAAATACAGTCGAATTGATAACCTCCTTTTCTTACAGAAGTCGGTTAAAAAATAGCAACTTAGTTAAGTTATTTTTATTATTTCATCTGCAAAAAAGTTCTTCGTGAATTGAACTTGTAACTATGATTTATTAACTATGTCGATGTTTATTTTTTTTACTAATAATACTAAAATTACTTAACTGGCGCCACCTGTTGTTTAAAATAATGTAGGGCTTACCACTTTTGTTAAATAACATAACTAACGATAGATGGCAGCAAATACAATGCCGAAAATATACTAGGTTGCGCTATATGGTGTACACGGCGGGTGCAACTGAGGAAAGCTATGTTGCGCAATTTTTTGCGAAAATTTTGCGATTTTTTTTGATTTGTTCGCACTCACTGGGTTAGATTAGTCAAAGTTCAATCTGTGTGCGTGAATTTCAAAACGTTCCACAGCTTAACTCTAAAGGGACACATTCAGAAGACTCTCTATGAACATTATTTTCCATTAAATAAATATAGTGCAGGAAACAATTTTAAATTTGTCCCAATATTAGTTAAATAAAGAATTATTCGTCTTTAAATATAAATAGAATTTCCTTTCATTGTTATCAATTTAAAAAGCCGCTATCATTAGAAAATTTTAATAATAATTATAATACAATACAATACAATATAAATAAAAATTACCATAATTATTTAATTACTTCTAAATATTTAAATAACAGCAAAGCACATAATATATAACACACACGTCAATATACTCTTGGAACTGGTGGAATGGTTTCCACTTCATCATTCAATGTCTTGTCAATGACTGGACGGTACGTAATGGTAACCTTGCCAGTTTTAAAGTCTAATGTCGACAGACTGTGTTTCCTCCAATGTTCCTCTATCGGTTTGGCAGTCTGAAATAAAAAAAGGATAAGTTTTTAAGTGTGGGTGTTTTGTTTTTATTAAGATTCGTATTCTTATTTTGCACAAAAATCTTTTAGGTCTTTGAAATATTCATTCATCATCATTCATCATTCACTGTATCCCGCACACAGTAGGTTAGGCAGAGGGAGTGTTAGGTTAGTGTTAAGACATTCTGAAGGCATTGCGTGTTGAGTGGCAGAATTCAACGCCGCGTTTTGCCTCGACACCAGAGCGAAGAAATGGAAATATAAAGGTATATAAATATTTCACTTCCTCGAGTGGGGATCGAATCCACAACCGTCGCGTCACACCCTTGTACCGCTGCGCCACGACCGCCTCTTGTTCTTGTTTGTTGAAATATTCATATTTATCCATAAAATTTTGCATTACAATCTAGTAGCAACTGTGTCACTTTAAGTAACACAAAGAAACAACCAATACCCACCTGTCCTTTAGTAGGTTTACTATAGTCCATTTCATCCATTCTTTTAGGGAAATCATCTCTAAAATGTGCTCCGCGACTTTCTTTCCTGTTGAGGGCACAGGCCACCACCTGAACAGCTGTCTGGAGCATGTTTT
Source organism: Heliconius numata (assembly GCA_016802625.1). Taxonomy (NCBI): domain Eukaryota; kingdom Metazoa; phylum Arthropoda; class Insecta; order Lepidoptera; family Nymphalidae; genus Heliconius; species Heliconius numata. The sequence continues at coordinate 1,286,114 of JAEBDU010000064.1, read as the reverse complement.
GAAGTTCCAGAGCTTCTATTAAATCTGAATTCCAGTTCACCCGCTTATCCGTAATACAAATGTCATCGAAGGCTTTATACCATTTTTGAATTTCATTATTGGCTGGAATATGAAAAAAAAAACATCATGGTATTTTTGTTTCAGTTTCACGTTGTATCCCGCATATAGCAGGGTAGACAGAGGGAACCTAGTGTTAAGACACTCCGTTCCTCACTTTACGGCGATTTTTACCTTGGTGCCAGAACGAAAAAATTAAAACCAATTAATAATAATTCATTCCTTCGTGTGAATTCGCGCATTCGAAACAAAATTCGAAAATTTATTTTATTTATACCATATTAGTGAAATTCAACTTTCAAACTTATATGCCTAAAGAAATTAATCTCTCCAGTCCATAAACCTCAACAGTTTAGACGTAGAATGTTTTTTCATTTCAAGAAGTTAAATATTTAAATAACTACATACATACCTTCACTCAACAGTTTTTCATCTCTGAACACACCACATTTGTTTTGCATTGTGTTACGCATGGACGCGCGCAACTCGTGCACCGCCGTCGAGCCATGAGAGTTCCGTACTTTCTCAAAGTTATCTAAGATTACATCGCAGGTGCTCTGAAATTTTATATTGCATTGATAATTACATTATTTTATGAGGGTGTGACTGTAACGCGACGATTGTGGGTTCGATCCCCACTCGAGGAAGTGAAATATTTATTTACGTTTATATTTCCATTTCTTCGCTGTGGTATCGAGGCAAAGCGCGGCGTTGAGTTCTGCCACTTAACACGCAATGCCTCCAGAATTCGGCAGAAAGTGGGGAACGGAGTGTCTTAACACTAGGTTCCCTCTGTCTAGTCTACTGTGTACGGGATACAGCGTGAAGCTGATTTAATTTTGATTATAGATATTGCAGAAAGATTTTGTATTTATAGCATATTTAGCCTGAGGTCGAACATGCGCTCGAAGAGCTTCATGGTACGACTCCTAAGTTTAATGCCGTAATAACTACCCCAAAATGTATTTAACAATACTACATTAATACAGAAATATAAACTAAATAAACAACAAAATTCGTATAGTAGGTACATACAGTTTTTAACGTAGGTTGCGTGGCACAAGGTTTGGAAATTTTCGGAATGTTCAATCCAATCGCTTTTCCAAACACCACCACGTCCAATATAGAATTGGCTCCAAGTCTGTTAGCGCCATGACAGTTGCTCACTGCCTCTCCGGCTGAGTGTAGACCGGGTACAACCGTGTCACCACATCCAGTTTTGTACACCAAAGCCTGAAATAAAAACTAAAATCCGTTATATCCGTATGTATAATCCGTTGCCGTTCATGTAACGGCCGATTATTACTGGCCGTTGCACCCTAGGTGCACAAGGGTGTGACTGTAACGCGACGGTTGTAGGTTCGATGCCCACTCGAGGAAATGATATATTTGATATTTTCATTGCTTCGTAAAGCGCGGCGGAACTCAATTCCGTACTTCAAATAGCGAAAGGCGCCTACAGAATTCGGTGGAAAATGAGGAACAGATTGTCTTAACACTGGGTTCCCTCTGCCTACCATGCTGTCTACTAGATACAGCGTGACGTAAAAAATATTACTTACAGAAAATATTACGCAAAAAATACATTTCTTCGCTCTGGTATTAAGTTAAAGCGGGCGTGGATTTCCACAGCTTAACGCACAATTTTTTTAAAATTGGTTATATGTGGTCTGGCCCTACTAGATACTGGGTACATACAGCAAGAAGTTAAAAGGAATGGAAAATAATTTGAAATTTTTTTTATAATATATTATAAAAAAATATATTAATATAAATTTAAATAAGAACTCGCGGAAGTAAATGAATATAAGATATATATTTTTAAAATAATATACCTCGCCTTTATAATTAATTGGTATTCCACCCATCGTGTAGTGTACAGTAGGCACTATAGGCACAGGTTGCGTGTATACGTCGGCACCAGTAAACGTCCACGCTGTTTCAGAAATACCGGGGAGCCTCTCTCGAATCACTTCTGCCGGGAGATGGTGAAGCTGCAGATGAACGTGATCTTTTTTAGGACCAACTCCACGTCCTGAAATTATTTTGCATACACATTTAAAGGGATAATTATAAATTAACAGAATAGTCTTAAAGAGATGAAGGAAAGCAGTGATATTCTTTGGTGTAAAGCTTTTTATGTTAATATTATAATATCAATTAAAATAAAAAATAATTTTTAATTAATTTTCTTTTTTTTAATATAAGAACTATCCTGTTTAAAATTTCCCAATTGCGTAATAATGATAACGATGAATGAATGATAATACCAGGCATTATGCATTCCAAAATATTATGTATGGATATTGGTGTTAAAAGCTTTGTTAACCTTCAGTCGACTAGAGTAGAGCCTAATAAAGAGTACAATATTAAATATCAATACTTTTTGGAAGGAGGAATTTAGTAAAGAAATTCTCAATCTGAAGACAGTTCTGCAACATACACTTTTAATTAATAAGCCCAAACATCTAGAAAGCATGCTAGTACGGTATATACATCTTTCTAAGATCCAATTATAAAAATATAATAATTTATAGCATAATATGCACCTTGTCGTATTTCCGTAGCTATAGATCTCGAGACAACATCACGGCTAGCCAAGTCCTTGGCCTTTGGTGCATACCGTTCCATGAAACGTTCACCTTCGCTATTAACTATATAACCGCCTTCACCTCGACAACCTTCAGTCATAAGGCAACCAGATCCATACATACCTGGACCAAATATTCCATCGATACAATTACTAATTAATTATTTCAAGTCAGATATGTAAAATAATCAGTCAAATGAGAATGCGACTCACCAAGGGTATGCATTATTACAGGTCAGAGCTTCACGCTGTATCCTGCATAATTGCATATAGCAGAGCAGGCAGAGGGAACCTGAGAACCTAATTTTAAGACACTTTGTTCTCCACTTTCAGCCGAATTTTGGAGACATTGCTAGTTGGGTGGCGAAACTCAACGTCGCGCTTTGCCATTACCGGAGTGAAGAAAGGAAAAGAAATATTTCATTTCCTTTTATGGAAATCAAAAGTGTTTAACCTGTCGTGTTAAATGTCGTATACCTACAATGAACGTACACGTAACATAAAAGAAAACAAACTTGAGGAGTATGCAATAATTTTATATGAAATGTACCTATAAATTATATATTTTTTTACTTTATTTGTTATTATTACTTATCATATAGGTAGGTAGCTTTAGCATGAAACATGATCCATAGTTCTAGGTGAACGGGAAGTACCTGTATACCTATAAAATTGTCTACGGGCCGAATTTTCGGAAACGAAGGATTATACACAGGGTTTTTTGGGTTCCGTAAAACTCAAACTCATTTCTTTTTAACTCTAAAAAACTTTAAAAAAAATCATACCAGTTGGATGAAACTGTATGAACTCAAGATCCTGTAATGGAATGCCGGCACGTGCTGCCATAGCGCACCCATCACCAGTGCAAGTGTGGGCCGCGGTGCAGGAAAAATACATTCGTGGATAACCGCCAGTTGCAATTATAGTGTTCTTAGCCTGAAAACTGTTTAGGAATGTTTCAATATCAATCTACTATTTAATAGCACAATAGCTCTAATAATTATATTTGTGCTATTCGAAGCAAATCCATAAAAGTAGTCTAGTATTTTTCTATTCGAATAGGAAGCTTGCCGAATATTCGCTTTTTGCTAAGTAAAAGCTAAGTATAAAAACTTACGTGTGAAGGCTGCTATCCTCCATGTTTAAAGCAAGACAACCTAAAATTTCATTGTCTTGAACAAGTAGATCTAGAACAAAATACTCGGCGAAAAGGTCAATATTCTTAAACTTTGTGCTGTATCCATATAGCGTATGAAGGAGAGCGTGCCCCGTTCTGTAAATAAAATAATGTTTCATTATCTTCGTCTTCTTCCTGGCATTAATCCCGGCTATTGCCAGGGCCTGCTTTCCTACTCAACCTACTCCACTTTGCACGGTCTTTTGCGTCCTGGGTGTAAATAATGTTTCATTATATCGTATTATAAATTTATTATGAACATTTATGATATTGAATAGAGAACGCTTAACTCTATATACATAGCAACCAATGGGTGTTCAAATTACTTTCGTTCCCTCGCCTTTGTAGCAAGACTAAGCGGGGTGTTCAGTTCCGCCATCGCCACGTAACTTCTACTAAACTTTGACGATCTGCCACTTTTAATTCTCAAAAGATATGCCAGAAGGAGAAAGAGATTAAGTATTTTCTCTAATAAACCTAAAGAAAGTTCTACTTCACCGCCGTTAACTACGACCCGATTTGGTGAATCATGTTATGCTTAACAAAGGCCGTTTTATTTTACAACAATATTTTTTTTATTTATTTTGTTCGAATTCGAAAAAATCACTGTTTCATTTTTGGCAAAATCTCTTTCATTTTTATTATATTAGGTTTTTATATAGAGTATTTAAAACTATGCTTTCATTTAAAGTGGTGAAGACACCGAGATATATAAAAACACTCAATATACCGTAGTGGTGTGTTGAAAAGAGCCATAATTTTGGCGAAATCGAGGTGATTGAATAAGATATAATAATTTTAATTTATAAATAATAATATATTCAAAAACATTTTTTCCACCTTCATTTCACACACAAAGCGATACTGCCCGCCCAGTACTCAATAACAAAGGCAAAGTTGAATAAGCGCTCTCTAACGGATAAATTCTGTTACTAGTGGAATAAATATAAAAGCGCCATCTATAGATTAAAACTGAAAAACCTCTAGATGGTGCTTAAAAATACTTTCATTAAATACTGCATTTTTTTACAATACTCTTTATAAAAATACTTATATAGAGATTAATGGTTCTTTGAACAAAATAAATATAATACTGCCCTTTTTGCCTGTTGACAAATAAATTAAATAAAAAAAAAGTATGAACAGCTCTCTCTATCGGATAAACGCTGTACCCGGTACATTATAAACCACTACCGCCATCTAGACTATAATAAAGTTCAAAATTAGTTTTTACTAGATGGCATTTACAACTACTAAATATATTTTTAAATTTCAGGTTTCTGTGCAATCTCTTTTGTTGTTTAAAATTAAGGACTAAATTAAGGACGTATTTAATTGTTAAGTCCTCTTATAAAATCCGTTTTTTAAAATATCAAGTTTAATTTAAACATTATTATTCTTTTTATGTAATATTTATGTACTCATTGTACTCAAAGGAAAGTGCAAGTAAACGAGGTAGTCAGTGAAGGGAACGCCAAGCGCTACCTACGGTCTCTGCATACCTCTTTCGCCTCGTCCATTGTTATCAATCTCTTTATATATGCCCTTCGGGGGCTCATGCTTTTTAAGCGTTATCCTCCAGTATCTTTGATACTGTGTTTTCGAATGTCAAACAAGGTCTCTCCCTACCTCTCTTACCGCTCACATTATCATAGTTATCATTAAAAAATAAGTTTTATATAGTTTTTTAAGTATTCTATTTTTTCTGTTACACTCTTACTTAAGCTGAGATTGCTTGAGATAGCTTGCATTTATGTTAGTGTCTCTATATAAGTAGAGCAAGAATAAAAGGATGGAGGAAATTTCTCTCTGATGTGAACTCTCCTCCTTTCCTTTTTGGCTGCTTATTCACATACATTTTTCTATTCTTGTACGGTGATTGTGGTAATTTAATATTATAATTTAAGTTTCAGTAAATCGAAACCGAAAAGAAAATATAAAGAAACAAATATGTGACGTTCTTATAAATACAAGAGGTGGTTGTCAAAAATTAGAATAAATCGGTTAAAACCAAGAAGAACGTCACAGCTACATACTCTATGTAATAAAAGCTTACCGATCAGCAACAGCGCACGTGCGTTTCGCAATCTCTTTGCCATTTTTAATGGTGCCACCACCGAAAGATCTCTGGTAGATTTTTCCGTCTTTTGTCCTTGAAAATGGCATACCCATATTTTCTAATTCGAAAACGCAGTTGGGTGCGTTGCGTGTCAAATATTGGATAGAATCCTAGGAAAAATAATCACTTTTCTACTTCATTAAGATTAAAATTTAATCTTAAGATATTTCAACTTCCTGCCGAGTAGTTATATTTTTGCAAAAATATTTATTTCTCTCTCTCTCTCTCTCTCTCTCTCTCTCTCCCTCTTTTCAAATAAAAGCAGCATTTATGTATAATGTTAAGGCACCTTCAGATAACGTGGACGTCGTTGTAAAAACGATGGTCGAGGGCTTAATCATCGTACATATAATAAAAATGACTATTTGTTAATCTATTGAGACATTGCCTTAGCGAAGAACAGAGTAAAATAAGCGAGCTTACCTGATCGCCAAGCCAGTCAGATCCTTTGACGGTGTCATAGAAATGCCAGCGCCAGTCATCTTCGTGCATGCTACCTATTATTAAGGGCATTTATGAAAAAAAAATATCTATATATTTAATTTAACCGATAACAGCTATCATATGCATTAAGCTAAGGAATAAATTTTAAGCTTTTATTATTTTTTTTGTATATATAGAACACACCTCTAGTCCACGAGTATAACATTATAATAATATAATCATTGTTATTCCCATTCGATCACGCAGGTAAAACGGTAGGTAGCAGCTAGTATGTTATAACAAAGACTATTATTTTTTCATATTTTATAATTTAATTTTATTATGAAAGATATCTTAATCTCTATCTCTCTCTCTCTCTCTAAAGATATCCTCACCTATGGAAGCGTTCATACCGCCCTGGGCAGCAATCGTGTGAGAACGCGTTGGAAATAATTTACTGACGAGGGCAACTGAAAATTTAGCTTCTGCCAGACCAACTGCCGCTCTCAAACCAGCACCTCCAGCCCCAATGACTAAGCAATCGTGTTGATGCTGGTGAATCGTATATGATGTCCAACGTTTCCATTCTAAACAAAAATTAACTAGTTATTTACATAGTATAATAATAAAATAAAATATTTTTTAAATATAATATTAATTATAAATATATATTATTAATTATACTTTTATTTATGGGTAATTTATATAGTCTGCTTAAAAGTTATGTATAGCACCAACCTTTACCAATTATTTTATTCAGCAATTTTACTTTGTGGGTCCGTAACAACTGGAAGATTAATTTATTATTGTCACTTTTTTAGTAGGAAATCGGTTGTTCTAGATTTTGTTGATCATACTTATAAATTAAAATAAATTTAAACTTACCAACGCCATGAGTACTTTTAAAGCTTATAATATAACAAATATTTTATGTGATTTCAAATTAAATCTCACATTCAATAACTATATGTATTTATGACAAAGTCACAAAAAATGTTAATTATTATATGAAACCAGCCAGTTTTTTGTAATTTGGTCTAATATTGATGTTTTCGTAGCCACGTAGATACTGCCGTACCGATAAAGTGGGGTAAATAGAAAAAGAAACAAAATCAATACTTTTTTTAAAGAATGAAATAATTATTTAGTGAAATATTCTGGTATTGGCATAAAGTTAGAGGAAAGTGAAATACGAAAAATATAGGTCAGTAGGAAACCTATAAGACAAAAAAAAATAAAAACCGTACAAGGTTTCCTTTGATTACGTAAATAAGTAATCGATTTAACGATTCCAAGTTGGCCTCGAAAGTGGTGACCAGGGTCTCTACTTAAGAAGGAGCCTGTACAAGGAGGCTTATTTTTCTGCCATAGCCAATTAAATTTTAGTAAAAAGCAGAGAACGGAGTGTAAATGAAATAATGGAAGCAGCATGACATGAGTCATAAATTATCCGCATTTCGTCCGATAGTAGCGTACAGTATTTATTAGTCTTTTTTCGAATGAATCGATTGGGAAAGTAATTTATCACTTGTCGATCTTCACATCGAACACCATTCGTCATTCATTGGTCGATACTACAGCCGATTTATAAAAAGTACGTTCTAGAATAAGCTCCTTCTAATACTGCTTCTCTAAATCATTATTTAAAAAAACCGAAATTGAAAAACAAACTTACTTAAATTATAGATGGTATTTTTTCTTTTCTCTCGCTATATCCCGCATCTAGGAACTAGGGAGAGGGAACTTAGTTAGTGTTAAGACACTGTGTTCCCCACTTTCTGCCGAATTTAAATTTAAATTAAACCAACAAATTATATATGTAAACGTCAAAATTTAAGTATTATGCAATTTTAGACTTCATTTAAACAGCAAACCATGCTGTGGTTATTTTTAAAAAAGGTCACAACGCTGACGTCATCAATTTCAAGCTTAATAAATAATTGATTTGATACGCGTTTACATTAAAGAATCTCTTTGTGGCATATATATGTAATTAGAAACACATTGTTAACAAATGAACTAATTAGTATGTATTTGCCAATAATAATCTAGTTAATTTTAAAATTGATTATAAACTTATAACTGAATAAAATAATAGAAGGTGAAAGAAGAAAGAGATTTTTAATTCAGATTTTTGTGTATGTAACGGTATATGTCGTAGATATATAATATTTTTCTATATAAGATGCAAAATACTAGGATCCGCCACATGCTGTGCACGTCGAGTGGATCTGAGCGAAGCTATGTTGCGCAAAATTTTGCATTTTTTTTTGTTTTGCCCGCACGCGCTGGGTTACGTTAGTCAAAGTTTAATCTGTGCGCGTGAATTTCAAAACGTTCCACAGAATAACTCTATGGGACACATTTTGACCATTTAATCAAAAACTACAATTACAATTATCACCAAATTTCGCTGGGGTCACCGTGTCGTCCAAAACGTTCCTGCAAAATTTCAAAGCTGTAGGCTTAACGGTCTAAGAGGAGTAGCATTACAAGACACTTTTGACTAGTAAAAGCTTCGTATTGATTTAAAATTGATTTAATTACAATATAAATTTGGATATTGTTTTTTTTAATTTAGAACAAGAAAATTACACTTGTATAAGTGATCGATACGTTATATGAGTAATCTGGTTACTACGGAACCTTTTATAGGAGTATCCAATTCGCTCTTGGCCATTTTTTGTAGTTTAGCTGATACTATGGTTACTAGCTTCTGTCCAGCCTTTGAAATCAATTTTGCCATAAATTTGGGTAGGCCCTAAGAAAGAGGATTAAAGCTTTTAAAATATCCCTCTCACAATTATTACAAATTTGAATAATTGTGAGTTTATGTTTATTCCATTTTCACTCAAAAATTATTAAACAAATTTATATAAAACTTTACAGTAATATAGCCTATACTTCAGAAAAACACATAGGCTTCAATTTATGTAAAGATTGTGTATAATTAGGTTATTAAAATTTTAAGCGAGAGAAGCTACGCGAGGGTCTCTAGTGAAGGATATAGGAGAAGTGTTACGAAGTTTATAGGAAAGTAAAACACACAATTCACTTAACATATGTTTATGTATTTCTTTGAACAATTTTATAATGTGTATTTAAACATACAGTCATATAGTGAACTCGAAGAAGAAAATTAAAAAAAAAACTTGCTATAAATATAAAAAAAGGTTTAAATTTCTTTCTACGTGCTTTCTCTCTTAAGTAAATAGTTTAGCAATACTAATATTAATAATGCCGATATGATTTTAAAATTATTCATTAAATGGTACATTTTAATCTAATATAAAAAATGATATAATTTGTATGATATAGACTTAAACGATATATATGTACATATATTATATAGATACATTCAATATCATGGCTACATTATTAGAGTGCTATTCATAACTTAAGATTTTATTTACCTAAGTTTATAAAATATCAAAAGATGGCTGCTGATGGCTGATGATGGCTGATGATGATGATAAGGGAACCTGATGAGGGAACCTAGGGTTAAGACATTTCTCTTTCTCACTCGCCGAATTCTAGAGGCATTGCTTATTGAGTGACGGAACTCAATGTTGTGCTTTGCGTCGTTACCAGAGCAAGGAAATGAAATTATTTGATATTTAATTTCCTCGAGTGAGAATCGAACCCATAACCTGTCGCATTCACATTTCACACAATTGTGCGCCCTGCCTGGCTTCGTGTCTCATGTAATATTTAGTTAATTGAAAATTAAATTATATTTTGCAATTATGATAAAGTAAAAAAGTGTATACTTATGTATATTTAACTACAACTGTAATATTTTAATATGCAACTATTTCATTCATCCATTTAGAGATCATAAAACATTAGAATATTATTCTTTATATTAATTTCGATACATTGAAGATTTAAGAAGATTCCTCTTTCGCTTTCAAGAAATATGTAAGAAGATCGATGGGCAGAGGGAATACGATAGTGGAATTCTTCTCAGCAGATATTGTGTTTAGTGTCTGTGGAAAAAGCAAATTTAATATATTAGTGACTTAAATGCGGCTTCGCCCGCTTAAAATTATTATTATATTATAGCCAAAAAAGAAATATATATATATAAAATATTTACATGGATTGTAGTTATTCTAATGTATAAAGTAAATTACTGTAGTTTCATCTAAATCCGTTTCGTAGTTTTTGCGTAAAAGTAGAACAAACATCCATACTCACAAACTTTCACATTTATTATATTAGTAGGATATATAATAAATAAAAACAATATTTTCATCGAGTCTAGTCTTATTTTGTTCTTATTTTGTTTTAATTTTTCACTATTTATTTTTATAACAATGATAGAACTCTAGACAAAAAGGGCATTGTTCTGAAGATTTTAATAAAAAAAAGACGACTTTCATTTCATTTAAATATGACTAACAAATATATATAATATATTGCATTGTTAAAATTATAAATTGTGAAAAATATATAAGTGCCTATTATGGATGATATTGAAATAAAAAAATGTTTTAGATTTAAAGACAAAAGTAATATGACCTGGAGATATCGAAGTTGCAGAGCAGCTGGACTGTCTCCAATGACTTCGGAGGCTTCGCGGAGAGCTCGTGATGCTTTCTGTTCCCCTTCAGCCGCGATCACCTTGGCGCGTGCTTCCCGCGCTGCCTCAGCCTCGGCAGCCATAGCGCGTTGCAATTGAACGGGTAAGCGAACATCTTTGCTGTAACATTGCATCCGATGTTGTATAAAATTAAATATTTCAAAAGCATTTAAATGAATACACCTATAATGGACAGATTGTGGGTTCGATTTCCACTTGAGCAAATCAAATATTAAATATTATTCATTTCTTCCCTCTGGTGTTGAAGTAAAGTGCGGCATTGAGTTGAGCCTCCAGAATTCGGCGGAAAGTGGAGAGCGGAGTGTTTTAACATTAATGTCCGTCTATTTACCCTATTACATGCAGGATATAGCGCAAAGCTGAATGAATTTCATATAGAAAAGATAAGTGTGTCAAGCGATTCAGTGACTTTTTAATCCGATGTCCACTCGCAGATGGTAAAAAGTTAGCATTTAAATAAAAAAAATCTATAAAAGGCATTGAAAACGTGCACGTTCTTTGCAATTCAAAAGATAAAATTTAACATAGAATCTTACATAAAGAAACTTCGTTTCCTAAGAAATTTCAATTTTAATATGAAGCTTGTGGAGAAAGACGTAGCTATAGACTATTTCAATATCGTATTCTACTAGGACCAACCCACCGGGTGAAGCTTAGCAGCGGAATATTATTATAGAAACGTCTGAATATATATTAATATTATAATTTAAATTTCTCTGCTAAATCTAAGTATTGAATTTCACCGCTCAACATGCACTTTCACAAATTCAAGTGGAAAACAGAGAACGAAGTATATTGACACTAGATTTTCTCTGACTACCCTAGTAGGTTTACTGGATCTAGTGGAAGCGAATTTTGTCTAATCTTATTTCTCTCTTTATAATATTTTCCTTTGCCGACCACACACACAATCTTGAATTTATCTTTTATATCTTTTACACAGAAAATAAAGCTGAAGTATATCTAATACTAGTTAGTAAGCACGCAACCGATACGTATCAATTTGCAATCCATTAGAGGGATCAATAACATAAATAAGGTTTGATGGTTCCACCAACACATTTTATATTGTATATAAAACTACTGTTTATTAACATGATAGAAATTGCTTTTTGTTTTTTTAATTTATTCATAAAGTCTAACAATAAGATATGCCTTTTATCCATACCTATATTATAAATTCGAAAGTAACTCTGTCTGTCTTTTCCGCAATCAGGGCCAAACCGCTAATTTAATTGTGATAAAATACTCATATAGAGATACTTGAGGGTCTCGGGATGAACATAGGATACTTTTTTTTCTCATATTTGTAATATTTTCGATATGTACCAATATATTAATAAAGTTATTAATTTGACATGCAATTTATTCCGCCATGTTAATAACAACCGTCGCTATGCGACCATTGCTAAGCAACGATTTCCAAAATTTGTTGTTAGAAAACGTCACCAAAAATGAGCTTGCTTAACGCATCTCTCTATTGAAAATTGAAAATAATTTTATAAATATATTTAATAAATATTCGTATAGTTCAAGCGGGCGTAGCCGCGTTCGGGTCCACTAGTTTACTTATAAAATAATTAAACACAAGTACAGTATGCGTCACATATTAATTCACGTGCTACGGTTATAGTGACAATAATCTATTTTGGTCCAACTTAGTATATACATAGGTACATGAAAGATTGATTTTGTTGAAAAAAAATCTTTAATATTTTTTATTTCTATTAATTTTTATCCTATCGAAAATTTTCATTGTCGTACATTTTTTATCAGGGCACATAGTATTGTTAAAATACATTATAGTTTCTTACTTCATATTACACCTTAATACTGTGAACAATATTTTACTAAAACAGAAAAATAACGACGACAAGTCTTTTCTTTCATGAAACCAGCCTAAAGAAAATTGTAAATTATAAAAATGATTCCAATTAACATAAAATATAAGACTAAACAACATTGTTTCTAGATTATTTGCAATGAAGCTACGTGTACGTAGAGCTACGACTTTCCTCAATGATGACAGTTTTTATCAGCTTCACGCTGTATCCAATACAGGCTGCTGGGTAGGCAGAGGGAACCTAGTGTTAAGGCTCTCCGTTCCCCACTTTCTGCATTGAGGCATTGCGTGTTGAGTCAACGTCGCGCTTTGCCTCGACACCAGAGCGAAGAAATGGAAATATAAACGTAAATAAATATTTCACTTCCTCGAGTGGGGATCGAACTCACAACCACCGCGTTACAGTCACACCATTTCGCCGCTGCCCCACGACGCCCTAGCTTATTGATTATTGATAAACCCAATTGTGCGAGAATATGAACTGATTTTGTATGGAATGCATGAACCTACAAATGGACCGTTTATTTTGATAGTGGTGTAAGTCCATTTTCTTTTGTTTCGAGAAAATTAATATATCGATGTGAATATAAATTAGTATATCGATGATTATGCAATTTCATTTACCGACCGATTTTAAGTTGTTCAAAACATGGGATTTATTTGAGAAATTAAACACGGACTAGTTATATATAAAAAAATTACATTAAATAAAGCATGAATACGTGATAGCTCATTTTTCTCAAAAATGGACTTACACCACTTTCAAAATAAACGGTCCAAAATATACCTGATAGTTTTTACATAAATCGCCAAATTTCATAGTTATACGTCTCCAGACTCTTTTTAAACTTATATATTAAACATTAGAATTAAAATTATTAAAAACAATCTCAAAACTTAATGTAGAATGGTTGTGATTCGTACTAGATAACAACAAAGTTCGTAGACACCACGGACGACCACTCCTCACACCTTATCATCAGGGATATTGCGTCACCATTATTGATTCACTAATGATAGGTTTGATCCTAGTGTTTGTGAGCCATACAATTTAATGGATACCTCGTGGGGCTGTTTTAATGAAATTTAAATCGTTGAGCTCAAACAATAAGGACGATATTTCAGTAAAATTACAGACTATGACCTAGATTTCAACTTTCAAGTCCATACCTCAATGTTTTTTGTAAACAAAATGCAAAGCAAATAATAAAATAATTTGATCGTTGATAATAGAATACGTTTATTGAAATTATATTTTTTATCACTTTCACGCTGTATCCTGCACACAGCAGTGGAAACCTAGTGTTAAGGCACTCCGTTCCTCATTTTCCGCCAAATTCTGGAGGCACTGCATGTTGAGTAAGGCGAAGATATAAATTTAAATAAATATTTAATTTCCTCGAGTGGGGATCGAACCCACAACCCTTGTGCCCATGCACTACGACTAGCCTCGTTTTAGTTTCCACATTTTAGTTTCCCATTAAAAGGTTTGTATTAAAAAACAAAGTTTTGCAGTTAATTCAATAATAGTAGGACATAGCAGAACGATATATTACAAGCTTCGCCCGGCATTATCACAAGTTTGGCACCAGACCCAACTAGCAAAGTTTGCCAACTTTCAGTCAGTATGATATAATAATATTCCTTCCTATATTAACTACTTACATTTCCACTCGCTCCACCTTAATACCCCAGGCCTCTGTTGCTTCGTCGAGAGAGATCTGCATATTTCCGGAGATTGTCTCGCGTTCACTCAGGATCTCATGGAGTGGCCTGGTGCCCATGGTGTTACGAAGGGTTGTCTGGGCTAAAAGCCTCGTAGAATGATGGGCGTTCTCCACGTTAGCAATGGAAATGGTAGCGTTGTGAACGCGATAGTACACGACTGCATCGACAGATACAGTCACCGAATCTTTAGTTAATACCTTGGAGAAAAAACATATATGTATAACATATATTTTTATATTACTTTTCATATTGATACTTAAAACTGTTTGTTTTTATAGAGGTAGTCCTTCTTAACCCCACTTACCTCTTGAGGGGGCACATCGTAAGTACGAGTGCGAAGATCCACTCGCGCATATGAATCTATGCAGGGTAATATGAAGAATATTCCTGTGCAAAAAAAAAACAAAAGAACAATTCTTCTTACCCATATATTTGTAATACTTATATGTAAATATAAGCGTATGTAATAAAATAATTCACAAAGGATATATATGTAGCTAATTGTTACAAAATATTAATTAAATAGCTTTAAAATCATTTTAAAAATTAATTTATAACAAATGATAAAATAAACAGTGTTCTTCTCACCAGGTCCTTTAGCACCTCCGGAAAGTAATCTCCCTAAGCGAAAGATTACTGCTCTTTCGTATTCTTGAACGACCTGAAAACAAGTCGCGACTTTTATACTGAGGGTGTAAAACGACCAAGTTTTTAAATATATAATAGCTTAAAGTTTAAAGCTTAAAGCTTAAAGCCCAGCCAGCTTATGAAAAGAGTTCCGCTTTTATTTACAAAATATAAACTGTGAGTACAACGTATAAAAATATGGTTTTGTTCTGAATAATTAAATTTCTACTTCAATTGAATACAGATAAAATGTTTGTTATTTTTATTATATTGTTTTTTTTTATTTATATCGTATGGAAATCCAAATACATCGATACATTCTCATTTTTCTTGAGGAAAACACACATTAGGTTGGTTAATTACGTAGAAACGTTATTGATGTTTGCTTCATTAGTATTGGGGCCAGTAGTGGCGCAGGGGCACAAAGTATGTCTTTTAACGGAACTGGTTGTGGGTTTGATCCCCACTCAAGGGAATTAATCGAAAGTGAAATCGCAAATGTTTTTATTGCTTTTTTGAACTACTATGAAGTATAGTTTTAATGTGATTTTTTTATAATATTACAAAAAATAGTTATTTATGCGTTTTTTAAAACCTGTATAAAATCGAAAACTAACCTTATTAGTAATTCAAAACAACAATAAAAGACATTTGAATTTTTTCACCTTTGATGCTTTATTGGACCTTTACAGGGCCGTCGATTTATTAAGACATTTAAATGCAATAAAAATAACAAAAAGTAATAAATTAAATAATACTGTAAAAGAGATTATGTAAGTCGAAACGATACACTAATAATACTTCTATAATATTTTTTATAGATCAACAACTTAAATAAAAATTGACCATATTTAATAATATTTATGTTTTTAAGTGAATCTTACCAGAGACAGGAAATACAAATAATTCATTCTTCTGAGTGGGAATCGAACCCACAACCATTATGTTGTTAGTCACATCATACATCTATAGCACACATTTTCATCAATTGCAATGAAATTGTACTTACATATTGTATTTATATTGTATTTTTATTAAAAAAATTAAGTACATTTGCCATTTAAAATTTAACACAAAATAAAATATAATATACAATTAATTAGAACAATAAAATGCTATTACATATATTTAAC
This sequence comes from Heliconius numata, assembly GCA_016802625.1. Classification (NCBI taxonomy): domain Eukaryota; kingdom Metazoa; phylum Arthropoda; class Insecta; order Lepidoptera; family Nymphalidae; genus Heliconius; species Heliconius numata. The sequence continues at coordinate 1,269,811 of JAEBDU010000064.1, read as the reverse complement.
ACTATTCTATTTTATAATAAAGATCATTATTATTTAAATTAAAAAAATTTAATTAATATTTAATTTTTTAATATTGTTATAATATCATATTTGCATCAGAATAGAAATCAATATATTGATACAATGGATCATTGATCATGTGGTGATTTACAATAAAAACATTTCCCCGTTTTCTTCATAACAATCGCAATTGCCATTTGTTGATGTTTGATCTTGGTTTTGACTTGAAAGTCAAAAATGAATATTATTTTTATTGTTATTATACAAAAATAATCCACCATTCTCGGCTTATGAAACTCTTTGCGCCCTTTATTACATAAAGAGAAGTACTACTTGCTATATAGTCGATTGAATTGCCTTGTTTCTGAATGCGCATCGACCTAAGATCTGACTAAGAAGTTCTAATAGGTTACAATAGATGGCGCTGCTCAATATTTTAATCGAGGAGTTTTAAATCGAAAATATAATTATTTGCCACTTTTCGGATTGAAATTTCAAATGTTTTTATTGTACACACATTTTAAATGTTTTTTTGGCAAAAACTTTTTAGTGTACTTTTTAGTACATTTTGTGGTTTACACACTATACTTTTTATGTTGATCGAGTTATTCACGCACTGATTGTATGTTGTGTGTGTTTCACTTTACTTTTAACATTATTGAAATTTTTTTTTTGAAAAATATTAAGAAAAAACTAAATAAAACTTTATCAATATTATCAAACTAAAATAAATATTTAAAAGTATTAACGTGAAGCCGTCGTGACGCAGGGGCACAAGGGTGTGACTGTACATTCGGCGGTCGTGGGTTCTATTTCCACTCGAAGAAGTGAAATATTTCTTTACGTTTATATTTCTATTGCTGGAGATATAAACGTAAAGAAATATTTCACTTCCCCGAGTGGGAACAGAATCCACAACCGCCGAGTTACAGCTACACCCTCGTGCCGCTGCGCCACGATGGCTTCACTGCAATACTATCAAATATTTATATTACATTGTTACTTTAACTTTAAAATAATGTACCCTCAAAAAAACAAAAAAAATAAACTTTATTTCCATCTACCTCCTCATCAAAAAATAGAACATAACTTTACCACCATTCACACAGTGAGCAACGTACCTTCTGATCGTTTTATAATTTCATTATAAGCTTACCAAAATTATTAATAATGTCTTAGATGTGTTAGTATTATTTTTATTGATTAAGCTTCTCAAATCTATATACATATTTATATTATACCCAACTGCGCACGCGCAGAAAACAATCCGACAGCACTTCGTCTATCGATTTACGGCTTACTTAAGGATGAATAAACTCTTCCGCTATATTATAGGTATTTGTTTGGATACCATAGATTAGAATGTATATAATTATATTATAAGCCAAGATTGAAGTTTAAATACTTAAATAAAAGTATATACAATTCTTTCCAATTCCTTCCAAAAAATTATGTATATTATCCTCTTAATGTGATATTAACTGAAACTTACAATTTACTAAGTAGCGTTTGGATTAACTGAAGAAATAGAAAAAAGAGCGAAGTAGGTATTCATATATATATCATTGTACACTATCATCTCTATCTATATAGGTATATAAAAGGACTTGTCCTCACTGACTGACGTAAGACGCACGCACAGCCGTAACCGCTGTGCGTAGAAACGTTAAATTTGGACAGATGTTTACTTTCGTAATCTGGACATCCACTAAGGGATTTTGAAAAATGTTAAACTTAAAGAGTTGAAATAATGGTTGAAAGTTTGTACGGATTTTTTTTTAAATCGCCACCGATTTTTATAAAATTTGATTTAGACTCTTAAAAATATTCAATTGAACTTGTGTTTCATCGTTTTGTAGAATTCACCCCCTAAGGGTGCAAATAAGGGTTTGAAAGTTTGTATGGAAAAATTTTTAAATCGCCACCGATTTTTATAAAATTTAAAATGTAGACTTAAAATTTTCATTGAACACGTGTTTTATGGTTTATTATAATTCACCCCTAAGGGTACAAATAAGCAGGCGAAGCTGCGCACGTCCGCTAGTATTATGATAATATCATTAAAAAATCTTAAATTCAAATAATTACAAGTAACAGTACCAGTGTTCATAATTTGAGAGAAATCAAATAAATTATATACTATCAAGTATAATGCTATCCGAGTCGAATGAAAAGTTGAAATTTTAATTTTATTCACAAAAACTCTTAGTATCTAATCTTTCTAAAGTAAATTTTGCTGGAATGCTCCGAATTAATTTTAAGGATATTAGGCGTATTAGCGTACCTTACGTAATTTTAGTATAAATTTATTTTTATTTTCTATCTGCATGATGAAATTTTCTACAAAATCAGGTGAAGCAACTTTACGTTGTTTTATAATTTCGCGAAAATGATTTTGAATGTCAATTTAGGTCTTCATTAAATTGATGTTACCTACAAAACTCGAAACCCAAGCTTAAAGTAGGTCAAGAGGCAGGTACCTATACTCGTCATGTTTAACTTAATTATCGACCTATTTGCATGAAATGTAAAGAAAAACGAAAATTATAAATAGTTAAGGTAGTGGCACTGAGGGAAATTCCATATAGCAATATGATGTATGTGGCCCTTTCAGCTTGTTTTTCAATTAAACATATATATATTTTTATTAATATTGAAAATTATTTATATGGTGGTATGTGCTTAAAATATAACAAATGTGAGATGCAGAAACAGATGGAGAATCCGGTGTCGAGACTAAGCACGGCGTTGAGTTCCGCCGCTCAATACGCAATGCCTCCAGAATTCGGCGAGAAGTGAGGAACGGAAGTGTGTTAATGACAACAGAGTCAGCCAGATTTCGTCTGCTTTCTTGCCCATTCTTGACGATTTTACATAATTATATCAATTGTAATTAATTTATAGGTAAAATAACGTTTATTTAGTTATTAGAAATCAGTATTAATCAACATTCAAATTATTAATTTCTAAATTTAGCAAAAATACCAGAACCACTTTTTCAGAAAAATCTTCCGAAACTGTCATATTGGGGCAACACAACGAGCACAAAAAAGCATCGCCATTGTTTAAGAGATTACTAGAGACGAAAGTTCGAATAGGTGTCAGTCGCAATACTTATATTTTTGCAAAGAAAAATTAAAGTACACACATTTTGGCCATTTTTAAAGTGTTATTCCACGCTTAGGAAAGAAAAATACTTTTTTAGAAAACGTATAAAAAGTATTTAAGGTATACATTTTCACAAAGTTATTAGCTTTAAATCGTATAAGTAAGCCCGCGCCCCGTAATTTATACGAGACTCTTTTGTATTTAGATAAATGAGACTCCAGCGTAGCGTACATTTTTAAGATTATAGGAACATTTGTATAGTAGATAGATATTATTTTTTGTTACCCTTTATTATTTTCACGAGTTTTAATTTTCTATTAGGTTAGTATGAAAGCGTGTTAATCTAATGTCTGTGAAGTTTAATTAATTATTTAAGGTTGTTCTTGTTAGGGAAAAGTATTAAATTTTGTCGTTGCAAAATATAAATTGAAATGTTGAAATATTAGTTAAGAAGTACGAGGTAAAAAAATATTGACTTCTTTTCATTTTCAAAGTATATTGTAAAAAGTATAAATTAAGGAAAAATGGATGCTGTATCTGCTATACGGATAATTTGTTTAGGCACCGGTAACTTAAATAAGCTACCTGTATTTTCATTAAATATTAATTAAAATGTTTGTGTAAAAATATTTTTTTTAAGTAATATTATGCAAAAAGAAAACTTATTAGTATTTATACAACGTCGCGCTACGCAAAGCTCAAGAAAACACGCTCAAATATTAAATTTAAAAGAATAACTTATTATATTACAATCACTCAACACAAACTATACTTTTGTGTTGAAATTTCTTAAAATTAAATATTAATAAAGACTTGTAATAAACAGCCACAGCAAAAGGTTTTTTAATATAAATAATATATTTTCTTTTATAATTTAATTATCTTAAAGGACTTTACGAACGACAAATATTATTACGAAATCTCAATTTTACGAAATAAATCGCCAAGCAGTAGTAAGAGACAGGTAAATTTGTTGTACATGAAATATAAATAAAAACCATGAAATTATTTTGTAAAATTTATCAAAATAAAAAAATAAAAAAAAAAAATTACCTTAAAGCAAACGAACAATGAAAACGGCATTGTTACAATGACAAGGATCCAAGACAGCACCACCAGGATCTTGCCACAGGTTTTGGATTCAGAATCAACATCTTCATTGGCTAAAAATTTAATACAAAATTTAGATATATATTTATTCAGAATTATAAATATAATTGAAAATATATATAATATATTAAATTTGTACCCGCTATAGTTGGGTATAAGTGCTGACGGCTGGACATCTCTATTAAAGTGGACATCAGAGTTAAAAAACAGGTCGATGAATTACGATATACGTAGACGGTGGGTTATCGACGACTGACCTAGCCAACCATAGCTTATGGTGTCATTAAAAATTCACATGAGAAATGAAATATGACAAGTCGAACGCGTTTTCAATAATTGCTGATATTTCTCATATAAAAAATAATAATAAATGATAATAAATATATTGAGAATGTAGATATATTGTATACTTTATATAGTAATACGAACCAGAGGACTCGGCAACTACCATGGTGGTGGAATCGGAGTAGCGCGCCAGGATTGATTTATGCACGTCCGTTCGTAACGAAAGTAGGGAGTTTACTGGCAGGAAGCTGTGAGCGTCATAGAGTAAGGGAGGAAACGCTGGCGAAGCACCTTCGGTGAAAAGTACATCACTGCCTGTGGATGGGACCTGAGGCAGCAAGTGTAAACAACTAGAGCAGAGATTTTTTTTAGTCGTATTCATTGGCGTATCTAGAGTTTTTTTCTTGGTTTGGAGTTTTTTTCCTTTTTTTTTAGGCTTCATTTTTTTTTTGTAGAAATTCTGGGGTGGGAACGGATCATCCGACCCCCCATTCCTATGCCCGTGGTACACGCGTTTACTTGTTTATGCCCATTATTAGGCATATTATGTATTCGCTTTAGGTAATAACATTTATAATTACGATTTTAGGTTAATTAAAAGCAGTTATTATGTATTGACATTTTTATCATTTCTATCTATATCTAATTGTAACATTCGAACCGTTAAAAATACTCTACAATATTATATAATGCTTTATTTTCTTCTATTATTTTCTTTCATAAATAGAAAAACATGTTTAATTTAAATCTCCTCAAACTGTTAACGTCGATAGTATTGACAGTTTTTTGATCCTATGTTCCGTTTCTGTGGTAACATAATCTTTGCCTTTGTTTCGATAGTGATCCGCCCCATGCCGAGGAGTTTGGGCAAGTGATAATATCTTCGCTTGGTAGGAACAATCTCAGTTTAGGCTACAGAGAAATTAGCTTAGCATTTAAGATTCTTTTAGTACTGTCTATATTTAGTATTTTTTACCCAAATATGAAATATAGCTGAAAAAGAGAGAGAGGTGAGAGAAGCTTTGGTTGAAGTGACCTTGGGTACCTAGTCGTAATTCATAAATTAAATATTCCGATATGTTTATTGCTTTATCTATCTTTATATTAAGAAATGCTAGTATTTTTTGTTTGACCACAAAGACTGCATAATCGACTCGTAAGCTATGGCTATAGTTAATTGATATTTATATATAGGTATATATAGGTATTTGTGAATATGCACATGGCTCATATTACTTCAGTATAGCTATATTAGCTATATATTATTTTTTTTATTAAGTTGATATCGTTCTTTTTCAACGTAGAAACGTGACATTGTTAAGAAATTTATAATTTACTTGTAATACTTAATGTTAAAATAGAGTTATTTAAATTAGTAATTGTATTAAAATTTAAAATAGGTTTGCTATAAAAAAATATTAAAAAAAATAGATAGATGCAATTAAATGATACAGTCTTAAGTTATTGGCACAGTTTGAAATCTACAGGTAATCTGTTGATTTAGTATATATAGAATCTATAAGTATCCAACATACTAGGTCCTAGGTTTCATTTAAAGTTTCTTTTTTATATCATAGTTACGTTAAATTTTTCCTTTGTATCTTATGTACATATTATACGTGTAGTATGTATAGTAGAAAATATAGTAAAAAGTAAGGGCTTACACAAAGTATGACTTTAAGCGCTTCAGGTTGTGGGTTCGATTCCCAATCAAGGAAATTAAATATTTTCATTTCGTTATATATTATTATATTCTGTTCCTTATTTTCCCCCGAATTCTGGAAGTATTGCGAGTTGAGTGGCGAAACTCAACTCGCAATGCCTCCAGGATTCGGCGGAAAATGAGAAACGGATTATCTTAGGTTCCCTCTACATACCCTGCTGAGCCGGATATAGGGTGACGCTAAAAAAAGCTTAAGTACTAGGTATTATTGCAATAATTTAATCCGTTAATATCATTATTTTAGAGTACCTTAACACTAGGTTCCCTCTGCCTACCCTGCTATATGGGGTATAAATCTAAAAATCTAAATTTGTAAAATATTTCTGAGCAAATTTATAAAACGACATAAAATTTTGCACTTTACTGATACTATAAATCGCATACTTCGAGAGCCAACGGCGGTTATGGATTTCGTACATCATAAATTATCCCCAACGATCCGACAATTTTTGCTCTCCTTATTTTTCGTTATTTTATATGATATTAACATACGGTTGCTATTTGTGATCTTTTAGCCTGAATAAAGGTTATAACTAAATGTAATTTGAGCAATATTATAGGTTTCACTGGAATTTGGATTGGAACAGGGCTGCAAAATACAACCCAATTAGCGCTCACTATTATGTAAATTCGGCAGGGTAGGCAGAGATAATCTGGGAACCTAGTGTTGAGACACTTCCGTTCCCCACTTTACGCCCCCAACGCCTCGCTTTACCTCGTTACTAATCGTTTAAAATAATACTGTATAGTAAAATTTTAGGGAATCTTCTATATAACTAATAGTATAGATCGTAACGCAGGAGCTTAAGCGTGTGAATGTTAATGCGACGGTCACAGGTTCAATTCCTAATCGGGGGAATAAAATATTTCATATTTTCATTTCTGCGCTTTGGAAAAAGCGTAGGCCACACGCAATGCCTCCAGAATTTGGAAAAAAGCGGAAAGTGGTAAAAGGAAACGTCGTAATAGAAACGGAGTGACTCAACTCCAGGTCTCCAGGTTCCCTCTGCCTACCTCTGCTATGTACAGCTTACACCGTGGTGTATATCTAACTGTTAGATCCCAATTTTCTCATAATAATTAATATTAGCGAAAAAAAATAATATATTTTTAATTAAAAATAATTTTGTCTAATGAACAACATGTAGGTCAGCTGTTCGGCTTTGAACATTTTACTCTTGACACTGGCACAGTAAGTCCATAGCATTATAAATGAATATTTAATGAGTTCGCGAGATGTTATCGTTAATGTTAATACATAACATGAGAACTAAATGTGTATAAAAATCATATGAAAAATAAACAATATTTGTTACGTACATTGAAGAATATTAGGTAATATAACCCTACTAGAGGGTGAACCTGATAACAGTTTATTTAGCAAATTCTCAGGGGAACAAAATACCATTTTAAAAAAATATGAGTAGGTTATAGAATATGTATGTTACCAGAAGGTTTTCTATAATTCTAAAAAAAATGTCTATGTTCTCTACTAACATGCTATTATAAATGTGAATTTAAGTTTGTTTGTCACGCTTTTTCTCTAAAACTACTCCACCGAGAACGAAAGACATGACATTATGCACACTGTATATTCCTAGAGCTTTTAGGAAAAGAAAGGACATAGATGTCCTATTTTATTAAAAAAATCTTATTCGTTGGCTATAATTTATTAACCAAGGTCAATTTTGTATTTCTAATTAGACTTTCGAATAGTACAAAAATGAAGGAGAAAAAATAACAAAGCAGCTTTTCTCTCTACTCTCTCTCCTTTCTTTCGCTGACGGAATGTGAATTAATAATTATAACTTTTGTGAAATTATTTATTAACGTTTATATTTCCATTTCTTCGCTCTGGTGTCGAGGCAAAGCGCAGCGTTGAGTTCTGCCACTCAACACACAATGCCTCCAGAATTCGGCGGAAAGTGGAGAACGGAGTGTCTTAACACTAGGTTCCCTCTGCCTACCCTGCTGTGTGCGGGATACACCGTAAAGCTGATTTATCTTATATTAACTTTTGTATAATATTTTGATGACAGAATAATAAATACAAGTGAACATATATATGAATATGAATTTTATTCAAATATTAACATCACAATACGTTATTGGTGCACGGTTGCTGCACGTAATTCAAACAGAAGCCTCTATTGTCCACGTCCACTGGTGCCTCGACGTTGTCAGCGTGGAACCACAAGCGAAATGGCTTCACTGTGCCTGAGAATGTTGAATTTTAATATAAAAATAAAAACTGATAAAAGAAAAACTTTTTCATTTACTGTGAGAAATATTTTTCATTTGGTTTGTTTTTTTTAATATAGATACATTTATTATCTCTCCAGGGATAGAAGAGTCTGCCAAATTAATTATAATAGAAGATATTGATTACGATAAATTCACGTTCTCTTTTAAGTTAGATACAGTTTCTATTGGTCTGTACGTTAGTTCACGTTAATCTAAATATTATTGGGGGCACTTATCAATGTTTACGACAAACGATAAGTTTTTCCCGCATAAACACATAACCCGCGGAAATTCCAGCGTAAAAAGTTGCTCCATATACAGTTACCATTACAGTTCGAGTTCAGTTGTTCCGGAGATAAGCCCGAGCAAACAGAAATGCAGATTGTTCTATAAAAATGGCTGAAATTTGCTTAATATCAGAAGATAATTCTTTAATATAACAAGAAAATAATTCAAATCAGTAAAAAAATAAACGTATAGTTCAAACGGGCAAAGCCGAGAACGGGTCGCTTAGTTAACTTACTTAGCACTGATGACGACTGCATGGAAAGGTCAGCTGAAAACGTTCCACCACATATTCTATCAGTACACAAGGCCTGTGCCGGCTGTATCCGTCCAACGTTGGCTGCACACGGGACCAGAAGCCAATCATTGGCACAGTTGTTGGGTCCAGCTCCAGAACCAATCATGGAATTAACTGGGTTATTACTATTGCCACTCAGAGTGAATGCTCTGGAACGATTGTTTACTGAAAAGAGATCTCGTTAATTGATAGTCGTCAGTGCCTTAGTAATATATGTATCTAATGGTAGCTTAAAATTGGCTTTCATAATCTATTATTGTCATCTAATAGAGTTGTTTTATTTTGATTTTTTTTTAGTGTGAGTGTCTTAACACTAGGTTCCCTCTGCCTACGCTGATTTGATTTTTTTATACCTGGATCGGGGCATGCTGTATATTGAATGCCACAAAAATTTCTTTCCATTCGTATACACATGCCATAATCTTGATTACTAAGCTGTCGTCCAGAAGTGGGGTCGTAATTAAAAGACTTTATTTGACCAGAAACTCCCGTGTAATATTGAAGACAACCTTCATCAGCTGAAAAAATATTTTAAAGTATTTAAATTTATTCAGCTGTTGATACCTATAACAATATATTTAGTAATATGTAGCGATTAACTAAATTAGGTAATTATTGTCTTAAAATTTATATGAAAATACGCTTTTTTCTCAAGGGTGCTAGGTCCCTATTACCTTAATTTATGAAAATATTTTTTTTTTTTATAAGCATAGAAGCTAATGTACATCGAATAATCAATTTTTACCTTTATATATAGTGCTGCAGGGTATTTGTGTGACCTTCACCTTCCAAAGCCTCTCGAAAGAATTGCCACTCGTAACGAAAGTCAATTTAACAGGATTTGTACTTCCAATACCGGCGTCGATGTACACTATATAAATAATATAAAAATTAATATTTTTCTTATATAAGGTTCTTTAATATATGACAAAAATATTAAGGGAGTCGCCCGATTAGATATATTTTTGTGTTCATTTGTCTTTGCACATTTATCAAAGTCAGTGAGGTTCCCAACCTTTTTTTTCTCAAAGTAAGATATGAACATATATTCTTTTATACCTTAGATGATGGTTAGAAGAAGTTGTAAGATGACCGTAAATAAATTTGACAAATCTTCTACTTCTACTGAATAAAAATATTTTTCTACTAAAATATAAATATTTTTAATATAGTAGATTCTATTACCGATATACTAGGTTCCTTGCTAATAATAAATCTACCCTAAACAAAAACCTTTGATGAAAATTTCAATAGAAAAACTGTGTTGTATTACAATAGGAAGTACTTATAAATAAATGAATATTGCCATAAATTTATGCTACTAATATTTGCTGTTTTTTTGACATTTATAAACTTACTATGATTGCCCTGGTTAAAGCCACATATGGCTGAGACAGGATTTCCCCCTGATACGATAAATTGGTCTTGGTTGCATACGTGGTTCGTTCGTTCAGGACCCGAAATTGTGAATCGGTCGAAGTCCAACCTAATATAAATAATAATGCATATTCAATAAAAAAAATCTTCAAAACGTTCGATTCCCACTAGGAAAATGTATATAATCAGGTGTGTATTTCCTCGCTGTAGAGAAGAAAGCTTTGAGTTAATTTCTATCACTCAACATGTAGGGTCTTGAATTTGGGTGGAAAGCCGAGAACTGAGTGACTAGACTCTACGTAAATAATCTCTAAATACACTGCTAAATCTACCATAAGCAAGCGTGAATCTGAGAAAAATCTTACTTAAATAATTTGATCAATCTAGATTTTTTTTGCACTTTTTATTTCGCTTTTATTATGAAGAGATTTCGAAGGAAATCGAGATTGAGGTCATTATTATCGAGAATATCCAACAATGAAATAATTCTTCGTTATTTAATAATAATTCTTCGTTATTTAATAGAACTAAAATGGATAACAAATGAATCTATTCTCAGTTAATTAACAATACAGATGTTCTCTGAAATGTGCTGAAACTTAGTTAACTGACAATGTAGATTATATAGTTTGGGAAGTGAACGTGACAAGAACTCCGAACAGTTTCAGGAAGTATGTTATATTCTAGTTCTATATAGTTATTCTCGTTATAGTTTCACAGCAAATATTAAAGAGTAACTCCTTTATCAGCTTCACGCTGTATTCCGCACACAGCAGAGGGAACCTAGTGTTAAGGCACTCCGTTCCCCAGTTTCCGCAAATTTTAAGGGCATTGCGAGTTGAGTGGCGGAACGCGACGTTGGATTTTTTTACCTTGGTACCAGAGCGAAGAAAGGAAAACATTAATAAACGAAAATATAAATAATGAAAAATCTTAATGTCTTATAGACATTTATATGAATTTGGCAATATAAAAAAATAATATTTCTAGTTAGCTATTTGATATATAGCATAAATTAAATTTTTTACGCTATTTATATCAAAAAGTACATACATAGTTGAAAAGTGCCAAGCGCTTCAACAAAAGTATCCACTCCGCTGTACTTCGTTCTAATTTTCACATGAGACGCTATTATGAATGAATATTCTAAAATAACGGAATATGTTTTTCGTACAATATATTTATATTGTTGGTATGCTATTTTAAAAATGTAATAGAGTACAGAAATTGGGAAGTAGTAGAGTATAGATATTGTAAACGCCACGGCTGTGGGTACGATTTCCACGAAGTGTCCTCTCTCTCTTTTGATTAAATTATTATATTTCTTTTCCCCAATTTAGTAAGACGTGCCGCATCTTTTGCGTAGTCTTTGACATTACACAGTACTAGAAATATTTCAGGAATATGACTGTTCCCTATGATACTTCCGTTCCCCACTTTTCGCTGATTTCCCTCATTATCATAGCGAAGAATGAAACAATTAAAAATCTAATTTACTCAAACAGGAATGGAACCCACAACTTGTCGTGTTTTTCGCACGTGTTATATAGTTCTACCTTATTTGACAAACGTCTGCGTGGGCCTTGATGATGGTGAGCTCACAAGATCCTGTTCCGTCGTATGTAGATGGGTAACCTGAGTTAACGAAATATGTTCCATTTTCCGAAGTGCTACTGCCGCAAGATGTCATAACTGAAACAGAATACATACGTAACATCTAAAAACCAAAAAGTTTTATTATTATGTTAAAAATATTTATTTAATTATTATTATGTTAATTAATACTATATTTTAAAATATATTTATTTGTGTTATATACAGTGATTATAAAGAAATAAAGTAAATATGTGTATTTATTTATTTCATTTATTTGACGTTTCATTATAGTATCTGTGTAGTTATAAAACTAATAACAATAAAATGTCAATATAATTTCAAAACTTAACAATAGTACTTTAGGAAATATTAAAGATAAAAACTGAATTCATAAGCATACACTTTATGTTAAGATTTAATATCAGCAAAATTTAATATCAGCTGATAGTATACGAACTGTATAAGGCTAGTTACTAGATTAGGAGCATTTATGCTACAACCTACTTTAATTTTAACACAGTGCCTAATTTAACTTTTTGGAACGATTTTGCAATTGATTTACATGAAAGTTAGTACCAAATTAACAAAATATATGCAAATTTTTAAAAAAACAAATTTTATAAAAATCGGTGGCGATTTTTCCATACAAACTTTCAACCCCTTATTGGCAACCTTAGGGGGTAAATTCTAAAAAACCGTGAAACACGTGCTCAATTAAATATTTTTAAGAGTCTGAATTTACAATTTTATGAAAATCGGTGCAGATTTATTTTTTTTTCCATACAAACTTTCAACCCCTATTTCACCCCTTTAAAGTTAAAATTTTTCAAAATCCCTTCTAGTGGATGTCCAGATTACGAAAGTAAACATCTGTCCAAATGTCACGTTTCTACCATAAACGGTTACGGCTGTGCGTGCGTCTTACCTCAGTCAGTGAGGACAAGTCCTTTTATATATATAGATAATACTCACATATACAGCATAGTCCAAATCCATTAGCACAGTATCCATTGGCAGAGCCACCCCTGGAGGAACACTCGCGTGCCGTCATGCAGGTACCGTTGTCCCCAGACGCGCCGGTACAAGCACCGTTTGGGAACGTTACGACAGTGAATAACGATAGAACTGTGAAAGTTGGTTAAATTAACGTTTTAATTAATATAATTAATTATATTATTTTGTCCGTTGTATACAGTGTTATTTTCTTTTTAGGAAATTTATTTGTGCTTGTAGCTAAAATACTAAACATAAAAAATAAAAATTAAATCGACAATAAAATTTGAAACAAGAGTGATGAAACTATTAAATATAAACTTTAATAATTTTAATACTAATGTAATATACAACTGTGCTGATTTCAGAAATTGTTAAAATGTAATAATAAACTCTATCAGACCCTCCGTAAGTTGTGCCAGACGCACCTTTCATTAGACTCTCCAGATTTAATTTATATTTCTCCAGATTTTTATCAAGAAAGTGCCCATCACGCTAAACAACTTGAGTTAAGGCACTATTTCAATATTTCTTATAGTATTATAGCTCTGTTATGGTTCTACATCTGGTGTGCCAGATTTTATAATCATATCCAAATTATATCTTATATCTTGTTCAGGTATAAAACTTGAACAGCTATTTAATAAAAAAAGATACTGGTTAAGTGAGAGTTAACTGCGAGTCAGACTCACCTGTGGAGAGTTCCGTACCAATTTTATAATTGTATGTCAACGGAAAGTACAATTTATAAACATCGACTAATTCAAGCTTGCGAGCTTATGCACTCGTTTTGTATGACAGACAGACACATCTTTGGATATCATTAATATTAATATTTTAATATAATTTTGTAATTATGTTTTTCTGTGAAATACCTACAAATTTTCAGTATAAAGATTCTTGCCTTATTCGTGTTGTATGTTCTCATTCCGTTCTAAACTTCATTGTTCCCCCAAGGGAATCCTATAGATGCAAACCTACATTTTAATTACGCGCCGAATTCCATACAAAATGCAGCAAAAACGACAAATATCGTATCGTGTCTTTTGATTGCGTTGACTTATAGGTTAATTTTTTTTCTGTGGTTTAAGACTATAAACCTAAATATTAATTTCAGCTCTATACTTCTACATAATCTGGAGATAAATGGTCTTGACCGACGGAGAGACAGATAAGACTTTTAATAATCACTTACATAATCTATTAGTTAAATATATTTCATTATAAATATATATATTTTTATTTTATTAGATTACACATAAATAAATTGAAATGCAAGTTTTATGTAAATTCGCATAATAGCAATAAATAAGTAACTTAGATACTAACATTTGATACATTCTTTCATTCGTTTGAATAAAAAACTTATCGTAAAAATTAAAGATACTTACATCTACTCTCCTTCTGCACGGGCGGCCAGAATCGTGCTTCGGCTATCTGCTTATCCGGAAATCTATTTCGTAGGTTATGAGTTCTAATCCATTTGGGAAGAGAAAGACCGTTTAATATACCTCGACCATTAACAATCTTAGCCTGGGGATGGCTCACGTTGTTAGAATGACAAAAATTTAAAAGACTAATGCACAATAATATACTCCTTTTAGTCATCTTATTTAATTTTGTGTATTCCGTACAGTTTTTACATACGTTTGAAACGTTAAATAAACTTTACTTGCAATATATAATGTTTGACTAGGAAGGGGAACAATGGTGTTAAATTTCTCCTATTATTACGCGAGGACAATACCCACTTGATGATTATTTCTTTTGCTCGATGTTGATTGCACGCATGCAGAACCATCAGCTCGGAACATAAGCTTTTATTGCCTAAATATTATAATAATGTGTTGGGTTGGAAAGCTAAAATTACTTCGAACGACACGTTTATTTGTATAAAATAAATTGTACGCACATTTGTGTCACGCTGTTGTAGATAGAGTACATGACATGGGGACACTTAGTATGGCATCAATTAGTATTGATTGATGACAATTTTCCAATTTTAGTTTTGACATTTGCCTTAGCTGAAGATCGAGCTCAGTGGCGTGCCATTGGAGAAGCCTATGTCTAGTAGTGGACGAGCCGATGATGATGATGATGATGATGATTTGCTTTAGTGAAAATATATAAATCAAATCTTTCACTAATGGCCGTAGTGAAATCTGACATTGTAATAATAATATATGTATAGTTTGTTATTTTGATTCTCTTCTTTTCTCGTCTAAATGTAAAAATATACAAAACAGACCTTTATTTTTTTCACACCAAATACAAATCAATTTTCCTAATAAAAAAAAATAAAGTATAAATCTTCTAATAGTATACGTATACTCATAGTTTTTAACTTAGTTGTCTCTCCTAAGAATTAATAGGCTGTTAGCAGGTTTACCCTCTAAGCCGACAATATACCGGTGTATATGAAAATTCAGGTCACTAATGCAAATCGAGATGATGTTATGAGCGGGAAAAGATTAAGAGCACCGGGATGGCAGTTTTTGCTTAATTTATGGATTGTGAGCAACTTCAGCTTTTTCCCGTTTAGCAGTTTAGAGAAAGGAAACCTAATGTTAAGATACTTACTTGCAACCAATTTTCCAGACGTTGTGTGTTTAGTGGTGAAATCAACGCCATGCTCTACCAGAACGGGGAAAATGAAAATATTTTTTAAATATATTTTATTCCTCCGACTGCGAATCGAACCCATTGCTTGCCTCCCACTGTACCATGTACTCGTACATTCCATTTTACAACTTTGCAGCCGTTGTGCCAATCATTACGAGGTGTTATTATATAAATTTCTTTTGTGTCATGTACTACAGCAAGCGTTTTATATTGGCAGATTTATAAAACGATATCCTACTAATATTATAAATGTGAAAAATTGTGAAAATGGATGTTTGTTTCACGTTTACGCAAAAACTGCTGAACAGATTTAGGTGAAACTTTACAGTAATATATTTTACTAGCGACCCTCTTGCGGCTTCGCCCGCTTTTACTACTGGATTATTCATATAATGTATGTTTGCAAATCACTTAAGATAATGTGAAAATTAATTAAACCCTAATGCAACCCGCATTTTCGTAGTTTCAATAAGGATTTTCCAATTGTTTTACACAGCAAGGATTTATTAGTAGGTACCGTAATTTTAAATCTGTGCTACTAATCTTTTCAAGTACTTATTCAAATATATTTAAATGCTTATTTTTTGATAGTTAAATGACTATTTTTAAACGGAAGAAATTATAAACAAAAGCCTACCTACTAATAACTACTATAAAAAATATGAAACCAAATATATCGCGCTGAAATAATACATTCAACTCCAATTTTCCAATACTCGCAAACGCATCTAAATCTTCGTTGCTATAGAGGCAGGCGGGTTTTTTTTTCGAGCTTGTGGTTAATGCTGAAGAGGGTATTCTGTCTCTGATGAAAAGCAAGCATTACGTTGCTGCCTGTGAGGAAAATTAAATAGAATGCATCGGCCGGGAATCAAACCCGGGCCGCCAGCGTGGCAGGCGAGCATTCTACCACTGAACCACCGATGTGTGTAAGGCAGGCGGGCGCGGCGGACGCGCTTGTATAAGCAAAAGGTCGGGCGCGCAGAGATGCGAGTGGCGAGCCGTTTTGCAGCAAGGATTTTTTGATATTGTAACAACTTCTAAAGTACTTATTAAAATGAAAAACAGTAAAAGACAGTTTTGGTCTACATTAAATGGCCAACGTAACTAATATACTTATTTATATGCTGAGAGTAAGGGATAAGTGAAACTTGAGTAACATACAGCTGATGTGTCAACGGCGGGATATGTCAACAATTAAATGCGTTTTTCTCTAAAACTATTAGCAATTTCGAAATAGTGTAAAAAGCAAATTTTATCTTCGTTTAAAGTAGAAAATTAATAAAATATTTTAAAGGATAAGGATTAATACCATTATGGAAAAATATCCCTCACAATAAAAAAATTATTGAAATTACAATTTTTAGACAGAAATATGATCACTACACGTTATTCTTAAAAGATACGAATATGCCGTTGCAGACTTTTTTGTAGATCTTATTAAGAGGAATAATACCCCAGTACATTATTTTCATGTAGTACTTACCATTAGAGCAGCGCATGCGCGAAAGTGTTTTAACGGGTAGGACTTTATACACATTTGTCGTATTTATGTTAATTTACATAAGAATGTACAAATAATAAACTATATATAAACCTTCCCTGAGAAATACCCGACTTAATGGTGAAAACCGCATCAAAATCCGTTGGGTGGTTAAGAAGAAGAAGAGTTAGAAAGTTCAGACAGACACGAAAAGCGGACAAAGCCGTGTGTAGTCTCCTAGTTATTCATAACTAATATACAGTATATAATATGACGTTTAAATGGCACGAGTGAAGGTAAGTGGGTTGTAAATCCCTGAAGACGAACTAATTCACGAAGTAATTCAATTACTTCACGAGTAAAACTGACAGTTGTTAGAAATATAACTTCATTAGCTTATGCCATTTAGGTATGTTTATTTTTTTTCAGCTGCATGCTGTTTCCTGCATATAGCAGGGTAGGCAGACGGAACTAAGTGTTAAGATACTCCTTTCTCCACTCTCCATCAAATTATTGAGGTATTGCGTGATGAGTGGTATAACTCAATGCCGGGTTTTTGCCTTGGTGCCGGAGCGAAGAACTGAAAATATTTTTCTGGGTGGGATTAAATAAAATTAAATATATATATCTAACGATTTTCGCCTTTGCAGTAGTGAGTTCGCGCTTATATACATATAGGCGTTTATATAAGCGATACTTATACGTGTACAAAATTAAAACTGTAAAAAAGATAAATTTTGTATATTAAAAAGACTGAAAAACAAATATATCTAAGAGCTTTATATATGTAAGTAATACAAGCTTAAATATATGATTTTTGCATTTCAGGCAAAAACTACGGGAACTTGGACCTGGGCAACATCGATATAGCTTACTTTGAAGTTGTATGGAATTCCAGGAGTCCATCTAATCTATAAGAGATATTAACTGTCTTAGAAATAATTAATTATAAACATGGAACTAGTGTAAGTTCGGTTACCATTTGGGGCAATGATTGTATTTAAATTATTTACTTTTCAACTACTTACTTACTTTTCTATTATTTACTTTTCTATTCAAGTAAAAAGTGCCAAAATATTGCCTCTAAACTTTAACGATAACGAGTAAATGGCTAAAGTTTGGAAAAGGTCACGAACGAAGCGGCAGGCAGCCACTAGTTCATACTGAAACGATTGATGAACGGTCAAACATGCAGTTTATATATAGTATTAGATATTTATCTATTTCCCCCACAAAAGTGAGATGCTATAGCTTCTTATAACGACATAGTTTATCGTGTAAGTATGGGCACTCGGTGTGATCTCATTAATACAAGTAGAGGTCTTTGCCCTGTCATAGAAAATTAACAAGCTTTCACTTTACCCGAGCTGAAAATTGCATGGAGAAAATAATGAGAACAATTTTGTTGATTTTAGTTTTATTTTATTTTTTTGGTAATGTAGTATGTTTTTATAATTGTTTGCAGGTTTTAAATAGGTTTAAATTATATGTTTTTTAAGTAAGTAAGTTAGATTGTTAGATAAATAAAAAAAAACATTTAAATGCATATAGCCATGGTATATGCATTTACATGTTAAGATAGTCCGTTCTCCACTTTTCAGCGATTATTTCTAGGCATTGCATGTTAAATTGCGGAATTTAATCCCGGGCTTTTGCCTTGGTGCCAGAGGGATGAAATGGATATATTAATAAATAATAATTCATTCCCCCAGTAGGGATCGAACCCACACCTGTCGCGTAGCAGTCACACACTTGTGCCCCTGTATCTGCCTCAAATATATACCAATTCAAATTAATTAGTATTAGAAATGTATCTGTCCTCCAGGTAAGAAATAAATAAAAAAAAATCACATTAATATTACATTTATTTAAGAACAAATGACAAGTAGATAATTAACATTATTAATACAAGATTAACTTAATTACTAGAGTTTGGTTATAATTAAACTTATTAATTTAAATTAAAAAATAATTATATAACAATGTACTGCGAAACCCCAAAAAAGATTTTTTTAAATTATAATGAAAATATTGTTCTGGACCCCAAAAAAAATACGTATGCTAGAAGGGCATCTGCTGCACTTTTAACAGGCGCATTTTTTCGAGTTCCAGAACAAAATTTTCATATGTCCTTTTAATTGTATTAAAAGGCATTATTTAGAATTGATCAGTGTAAAACTTAATATTTTTGAATAATTGATTTACTTATATGTAGAGTTACTGAGAGTTTATTTAATGAAAGCGTTATTCTTTTAGGGCTAGCAATACTGAAATATATACTACATTGACATCAACTTCTAGATATTAATTTAATTACATACAGTTATAATCTCTAAATGACACCTAAAGATATTATAAGCAAAGTATATTTACGTCAGCTTTTGAACTCTTAACCGTATATTCAATAACACCATTTTGGCCATATTTTTTCTGTTTTATATCCTAATCCTATTCTATAGTGTATTATATTATTTTCGGTCTTATACAGTGTTGTAGTTGTTGTTTTTTGTTATTTATTGATAATAGGAAATTGATAACAACTTTTTACACTACGATTACTATTTCTCTATATTTATGATTAAATATAGTGATCTAACACTAATTTAAGTTTTATATATTTTATATTTTAGAATTAACACCTAACAGTGAATCGTTTTCTTATCTATAATTTGTGTCTTATACAACGACTAATAAACATTTTATTTATTTATTTATATTTTATAAAATAGTTCATTTCATTAATAATTATACTAAGATACTTTTATAAAAATACATTTCTCTTTCTAGACACATTAGTAGTTCTTTAAAATGTTTTAAATTAAATTAAATTTTCGTGGAATACTTTTTATTTTTATTTCAATTCAATTCACATTACAGCTACTGAATCGATCTAATCCTAAAAATTCCTTATGCTCCTAATATAAAAAATATATATATGTAGAATGGATTTGAATCAACTACATTATAAAAAGCCAAACAAAAAAAAATAAAATATAAAGCCCAAATAGCTTTCTTTAGCTTATAAAAAATATGGATTTGGGCTTCAACAGCCACACTATTTTCTAATATCTCTAAGAAAATCAACAAAATATGCGAACAAATATATAGTAAAATTATAAAGATATAATTATTTGTGCCATAGCTAAGCCTTCGTGTATAATACTAAAACAGTTATATTAATAGACAATAATTATATTAGGTACTATACCTAAATCATGTTAAATTCTAATTTTACTTTGTGCGCTCTACAGCGGCTACGAGAACATTTTAATATAATTAATTAACTTAATGTAATAATTTTGTTTCTTATGTACTACTTGAAGAATTAACTTAAACCTATTTCTATTAAAACTAGCTTGTATATTCAAGATCATGATTTACTCGTATTTTTATAGTAAGTTATTTATTTCGATCTAATTTTAAGCATTTTTGAGTTTAAATATTTAAAAATATAAATATACGGAAATCCATAAAACCTATATAATATGATTTTACATGGATTAGTAACAATTATTTTAACTTTACAATTATTTAAACATTATTTGTTTGAAATATAGCAACCGATTAACTTAAAACAGCTCTAAATGCCTATTGCCACTTGGGCTATAAGCATAATATAACAATATTATGTACATTGAATTATATAATTTCGAATTTAAAAGATGGGATGGACAAGTAATTTGTATAGTTTGCGAACCCTGTTTATAGTTTCTTTAAAAATAATAGTGTTAATAAGCATTGTGTAAAATATAAATATACGATTATATAAAAGTAAACATTATCATAAAAGCACTAGTTCAAGAGATACTTTTATTAAATTATTATAAAAAATACATTTAAAAATATAAAAAACCACTCTTCCGAGGGCGGGACAAGGGTCCAAGCCGTCGGTGGCTAGGGCTCCAAAGAGAGGAACCTCCGCACAATACGCGCCGCTCGAGTAAAACTGCCTTAGAACTTATTATTATAAAATTTCTTAATTTGGAAATAATTTCTTCGTCCTACTTTTAGAACTATTTAATTACTTTATACTCATATAAAATATTATTTTTTGTCTTTTTTTTTAAATATAATTTTATTAATAGCTCATTCTCGTAAAAGTAAACATTTATAGACATACATATACCTATTTTATTAACTACCTGAATATTTTTATTATATTATAAATCGTTCACTCCAAAAATACTTGAATTTTAACATACTTTAATTTTTAGGTCTTAAACCTTTTCATGTTGGCAAATATACTTGCTGTTTTTAGTTTCTTTTACAGAATTGACTTGCCAAATACTTATAGAAAATTACCTTATAGAAAATTGTATTAAAAATAATAAATACAAATTATATTTAATTTTGGTTAAATTGGACTAGTATTGAGTTGTTTTTTTAATTATTATAAAATATTTTGGCGTTCGGCTGAAACTTATACGTATTTTGTTATATAAAAAATAATAAATAACCATTAAAAATATCTAAACTAATATTTGCACAAAATGCAAATTTGAGGTGGATAAGAAGACTGAGAATTGTTCAAAGAAAATACATCGTGCATGTGGCCTTTTGGGAGCCTTTGGCCTTAACCGCCTTTGTTGAAGGAGTATGCCGATCTCAGTTTATTACGAATTCGCGGTGAGCTCCAACGTGGTACCACTCGCGCCTCGTATGGAGAGACTCCCTCGTCTACATCATCTGCTTCAGTTTTGATCTCCATTTTCTGCAATGTGTATTAAATCTTATGGTCATGTGCCGTTTGCATTTTATTATACTTGGTTAGTGAAACGTAGTGTTCATAGACCTTTACATAGAGTTGAAGTAAATAGTGACTATATTTTATTTTTTACAAAATCTGTGTAGAATACCGAATGACACGGCTAGTGTAAATTTCAAAAAGGTATTGAATGAGAAAGAAAATATCTTTAAAAGATACCTAGAAAATAAGGCTTTATGTTAAGGCTTGCAACCGCCATTACTTCCATACTGTCAGGATGGAATCAATTAGGAGAACATGCGTATATATAGAAATTTCGTACTTGTTTTAAAAACTATTATAAAGAAGATAGCTATTATATATGTAAAAGAAGTTAGTGATACTTCTTTCACATTCATGTCATCATTGACGTCTCTTAAAAACTAAAGAGAAATATATTTTAATATTTAATATTTAATTAATGCGAACTGGTGAAACAATAGCTTTAAATGTTGTTTCTCTTTTCAGGTGAGTTTGTAATAGATTAAGATTAAAGAATATTTGTAAAAGTGTGAACATTTATTTATGTAATTAATCTCTTTTCAGAGCAACTCAATTCTAGTTATAGTTTTACTGTTCATCTAATATCCAAGGATAATTATAAAACACATTATATATACACTAAAAAAAGAAGATAGCTTATTTTAAAGAAGATAGACCATCTTCTTTGAAGGATAGCTTGCTTAATATAAGTATATATGTCTTACCTGAACAATCAAACGCGTCAAGGTATGTATTTGATCAATTGACTGCGACATTTCACGGATACGCCTTTTGTTTTTTTCAAGTTCAGCGGATATATAATCATCGTTGCTCTCCAATACAAGGTCTAACCCTACAGCTAAATAAAAAAAACAAAAGAAAGATTGTTAAAATAACGAGTTCATATCCCGCTTGAGGAAATTTTTGTATTAAAATTTCTAATAATTAAATCCATCAATTGTGCTTATAAAGAAGAAAACAACACTATTAAATTCAACTTCCCTAAGTTAAATCTATTAACACAAAGCGAACAGTAAAAGAAATAGAAATAAAATAGAAGTAAAATAAAAAAAATAAACCTAAATATAAGTTTCTAATAAATAGTTTCATAACAAACCGTCATCAGTGAAAGGATTGTAGAACCACTTGCGTAAGATGAAGTCGAAGAAGCCAAGTTTGCATTTTTTATTGTTCGGGTATTCAATCAGCATAGTACTTTTATCCACTATTTCTATGCAAAAAGCTGATAATTTTCTTTCCAGTTCAGTATGTAGAACCACCTTGAAATTATAGTATATTTTTTTTAAAAAAGTGTTAGTGTGCGTGTTGTGATTTTTTTTCAGCTTCACGCTGTATCCCGCATATGGCAGGGTAGGCAGAGGGAACCTAGTGTTAAGACACATCGTTCTCCACTTTCTGAAATCGAATTTTCGAGGCGATTCCATGTTGAGTGGTGGAACTTAACGACACGTTACCAAAGCAAAGAAATGACAATATTAGTAAATAATAGTGTATTCACCCGAGTGGAAATCAAACCCACTACTTTTACGTTTACATTCACAGAGTTGTGCCAATGCGGCATATCATCATGTAAATAATTGTTGATATATAGGTAATTAAATGAAAATAATAATTTGTCAACATTTGTATATTTTTATAAAATTTAATTCATAATTAATTTCTTACTTGCATAGCAAGACGCTTCAGTTGTGCGTTGCGCCTTACACTCTCAATATCTCCAACCGCCAGACCGATAAGCAAGTTCATCAGGAGAATCGGCATCAGTACCATAAACAATCCGAGAATCAAAAATGTCGGAATGGGATAAAGCATGAGGGCATCTGTTCCATGTTTGTAATATGACTGTACGTAGGTTCCCACAAAGTCAAGTTCCCCAAGCATCATCGCGAACGTTCTCATCAAAGACATTGGCACACTACTGAAAGAAAGGTGCTGTCCCTGAAAAAACACATGTTAGTTCTGTCGTTATTGAATTAAATTTCAGTAAAATTTCAATTTCAAATTTCAATTTCAATTAAATTTCATTTGACATGTAGAAATTATATTTTATAATATACGAAATGAATTCGCTAACGCTTTGGTTAAATACTTCGCTAAGCTTAACTTAACCAATAAAATTGTATTAATTATAATAATTTTCATGACGTCATGAATGACCAGCTATACGAGTATATTAAACAAGTATAGAAGAGTTCAAACAAAATTTCATTTATTTTTATATTTTCTTCTAACTAAAATATTGATTCGAATGTTTAGACAGTACATAAAAAAAATTCAAAATATTTGAAATTTTGCCTAATAATTCTGCCTTGCTCAAAATAATATCCCAATATTCAATTGTGTTAAATATTATAATATTCAATTGTGTTAAATATAATAAATTACAAAAAAGAAACAAACAATTTAAATAGAAATTTAAAAATTGAGCAAGTCAGATCAAATTATTTACCCAATCGCTCATAATAAATACCACCTTTCCATGACCCACATTAGAAAGCAAAACGAAGAACGACAATCCGAACGCTATAAATAGTATTGAGAACACCATCAACACTTTTATAAGTGTTTGAAATATCTCCAAAAACATCACCACATATATTCCAACTTGATCGAATCGCTGTAGTAATAACAACAATTCAAACCAAGCTAAGAAAACAGTTATTGATGCGGCCGAGTACTGAAAAAATAATATATAAACATTATTATTCATTTCATAAAATTTGGCTTAGTGTTATGCAATTTCAATAAACAATATTTCAGAAACAAACCTGGATATTTCCGTAAATAGGATATACCGACGGGAGAACCATGAGAACGGAGCTTATATACAACATCCAAGACATGTAGTTCGAAGGATCGACTATGTAGTGCCACTTTTGGTCCTTTATGTTACATATCTCTCGTAACAAGCATATTGAATTGTAAAACAGTATAATTGCAGTGCTACCACATATTACTACGCTCGTATTTTCGTTGTCTGTAAACAATAAATTATTATAAACTAGCGACCCCCTTGCGGCTTCGCCCGCTTTTACTACTGGATTATTCATATAATGTATGTTTGCAAAGCACTTAAGATAATGTGAAAATTAATTAAACCCTAATGCAACCCGCATTTTCGTAGTTTCAATAAGGATTTTCCAATTGTTTTACTCGGCAAGGATTTTTTAGTAGGTACCGTAATTTTAAATCTGTGCTACTAATCTTTTCAAGTACTTATTAAAATATATTTAAATGACTATTTTTAGATAGTTAAATTATTATTTTTAAACGGAAGAAATTATAAACAAAAGCCTACCTACTAATAATTACTACAAAAAATATGAAACCAAATATATCGCGCTGAAATAATACATTCAACTCCAATTATCCAATACGTGAACACGCATCTAAATCTTCGTTGCTATAGAGGCAGGCGGGTTTTTTTTTTCGAGCTTGTGGTTAATGCTGAAGAAGGTATTCTGTCCCTGATGAAAAGCAAGCACTACGTGGCTGCCTGTGAGGAAAATTAAATAAAACGCATCGGCCAGGAATCGAACCCGGGCCGCCCGCGTGGCAGGCGAGCATTCTACCACTGAACCACCGATAACTGCTCATGACGCTCTTGTATAAGCAAAACGTCGCGGGGCGCGTTTCGCAGCAAGGATGTTTTGATATTGTAACAACTTCTAAAGTACTCATTAAAATGAAAAAACAGTAGAAGACAGTTTTGATCTACATTAAATGGCCAACGTAACTAATGTACTTATTTATATGCTGAGAGTAAGGGATGAGTAAAACTTGAGTCGGCACAGCTGATGAGTCAACGGCGTGATGTGTCAACAATTAAATGCGTTTTTCTCTAAAACTATTCGCAATTTCGAAATAGTGTAAACAGCAAATTTTATCTTCGTTTAACATAGAAAATTAATAAAGTATTTTAAAGGATAAGGATTAATACCATTATGGAAAAATATCCCTCACAATAAAAAATATATTGAAATTA